>JANHGN010016932.1:0-77490 GCA_024605025.1 Megaceryle maxima
CCCCCCCCTTTTTTTTTTTTCTCTTTTTACCAGAAGTGCTTCTTGTCCAAGATCCTTTCCAAAATCTGGCTGATATTCATATAGCCACTGCCTGAGCAAAGGCCATGGTATGGTTCCTGGACTTCAAACCTGCATCACAGGAGGCCTGACACTGAGCCTTGGCAGAGGGTTAAACTCTGGGGATTTCATTCAATGCAGTCAAATCAATCATCTCGGGCTGAACCGAGTAACTCCTCTGGGAAGTTTGCTGGGAAGGATGAGGCAGAGGATGAGGCAGAGAATGCTGCAAAGTTAGGTGGTAAGACAGCAGCTCTGCTTGCCACCCTTTATTCTGCTCCAGCTAGGCTGAGGCTGGTACTCACAGTGTCTCCGAGAGCTGGCAAAGGGATGACTTTGATAACTGGTTGCACAGCCTCATGCTGAGAAACTCTCCCAGTGTGATTCTGTTGAAATCAGATTTGCACCTTCTGATTTACTTGTGGTCAGGATAGTTTTGTTGTGCTGGGGGAAGTGTCAATTTTTCTCATGAATGTGCATGGAAGCTCTTTAATTACACAAATGGTTTTTTGTAGTAGGAAAAAAAATCATATGTTCATGCAGCTATGAAAATCTGATCTCCAAATCCCCGTATTGATACATGTGCAGTAGTCAGATGCATAGTGCCTCTTCTTTCAAACTTTCAGCAGAGAGAGTCAAAGCATCTTGAAAACAGGATCAGCTCTTCGTAGAGGCAGGGGAACTGAGGCACAGAGATGGAGCAACTTGCTTACATTGCAATGTAAGGTCAGTGTCAGGATAGCCAGGAACAAAACCTCCCAACTGTTTTCTCCCAAGAACTGCTGTCTCTGTCTCAGACCTGTATTTTAACCCCAAATGGAAGCAGAAATCCCAGTTAAACACTGGGAGTCTGGTTGTCGTTTACTGTAAGGAGCAGCAGAGCAAATGAGATTCATTCCTTGGAATTTTGACCAAATTGTCACCAAAGTAAGAAACACTTAAAATTGAATATATTAAAAACGCATCATTTAGCAGAATCAGATGTTCAAAGCATTATCTTTGAAGGCCTTTTTAGGCTGTTTCAGTAAGGAGCAAAAAGAACCAAAGCAGAGATTGCCTTCTGGTTTGTGTTCTTTTGCTATGTCCCAAGTACATTAAACTGAACAAAAACATGTGACAAGTTTCAACTTTATTGCTCAATGTCAGCTCTAAGTGAAGCAGGCAGGCAAGCTGCTACATGATACGGTGTCTGGATGAGGTCTTTGTCTTAATTACTGACAGCTATTGATATGCCACTCTTCCTGAGACAATACAGTGAAATTTTCCATCGTGGTATGAATATTGCTGAGTAAAGACCTCCCCAGAAAAATCCTTGATATTGTTATAGTCAAAGGGTATTAATGATGCGAATTAATGATCAAATCAAGATGCAGAGTTGCTTCTATTAGTAAGGGAGCTTAATAGGCGTGACAGAAATGCTGTGCCAAGCTGGGGCTGTTCTGACAAAGCATCTTCCTCTTGTCCACTGCAGAGTGTCTGAAAGAGTTTGCTGGCACAGAAAACAGCCTTGGCACTAATGAAGAGTCTGAGCAGGGGAGTAGTTTGTCCTGTCAAAAGCTTTGAGACATGGGTTTAACTCTGCAGCCTCCCACTGTTTGTAGCGAGAGTGGGTGCTGGGCAAGCTGGGGCTCCTTCCTAGGGCAGCCAGTGGCACAACCACATGCTGCTCCTGGGGAGCCTTTCAGTGCTTTCTTATCTTCTCGTGTACAGCAGGAAAAGGGAAGCAGTAAGAGGAAGTGATTTCTCACACAGCTTTGTATTTGCTTCTAATTAAATGCTGCTAGTTGAGCTCTGTTTTCCCACTTTTCACTACCGGCTGGGGATGGTCTATCTGAAGCGCCACAGCTCTGCTCTCAAAGCTGACCACACACATGCAAACCCCATTGGGGGGGAAGGTGGAGTGACTTCCATGTGGAGATAGCAAGTAATATGCAGCAGTTAATGGACTAAGCATCATGTTACAGTGAGCTGAAACAAGCAAGTGAGCTGATTACTTTCAAGAAAATAAGATCAGGACTAGTGAATTCATTCCCCAGTTTTATCCTTCTGGCAGTAGCTCATGTTGTCTAGACAGGAAGATGTGTGCAATCAGTTTTAAAGATGCAGCTTTATACCTCCCAGGGGAGAAGGACCTAAATTCCTGACAAGCAAAGCTCTGTTGGGATGAATGGGAAACCAATTACTCCTTTCTAGTCTCTAAAGCAATCAGCATCTGTATCGTACAGGTTCTTGCTGGGGCTCTTCAGAGGTGCCCATAAGATTTGAAGATGCTCCTGCTTTTGTCTTGTAAAGCCCATTGCTGTTTGCATGCAGGCTTTCAGATGTGCAACACCCAATCTAGGAATCCTCAAGAAAATTTCACTCTGAAACATGTCAATTAAAAAGGCAGAGGCAGGAGCTTGCAAAACTAGTGAAAACTGAGGTGCTGTGGCCGGTGAGCAGTGTTACCACACGTTTGTACCTTTTGCAGAATGAGGTCAGCAACCTCTGTAGTAAGGCAGGGGGAGGGATTTCTCACTGCACTTTGGCTGCTTGTCCTCTGAGGGACAAGAAAATCACTGCACCTTTCTGCCCTAGCTTCCCCATTTAAGGCTAAAAAAGTTATCTCGCTATCTCCTCTGAATCCTTCCTTTTGCTAGTAGTGTAATTTTATATAAAATACAGTAATATTTAAACTCAAGTAAACGCATCCAAGATGCAAAGATCTAGACTCCAAAGATTTCACTAAATTTTCCCTGTGTATCTATATGTTGTATCTATAGGTGACCACCTACAGAATCTTTAAGGAACACCTTTATTTTTGACTCTGCTGTCAGATAATCCCTTGGTCACCAGACAGCATAACTAAGCAGTGTTGCAGGCTTCACTCGTGCAAAGAGACTTGCTATTCATGCAGCACAGCAATGGTGAACCAGTGCTTTTAAATCCCCACAGCCAGAGGCAATGCCAGCTGCACGCCTGCGGGGTTTAGTCCATCTAAACAAGGGGGTACGGACTGATTTAAGCTTTAAGTGCTTATACAAGCACTTGGAGCTGGAGTCTCAGTTTGCAGGAAGACCTGAGTTTTGAAATAGTGCAGGAAAAAAAAAAAAAAAGTGCTGTTTAATATGCCTAATGTGGTCTTGATGGTTGTGGTTGCCAGTACCATCACAGGAATTATGTTCAAGCAGGTAACTAGGCTGCTGATACACGGCAGCTAAAGGCACAGCTGCTCATTTTCTGTGTGCAGAATTACACATGCCTTCCAGAAAATGGCACTTAAGTAATCCTTCTCTCAAATTTGGCTGGTATTGATCCATGGATAGAGTGCAGGAGGAATTAATTTTATTTATGCAGAGGTGAGCTGATGATTTTAATCATGTCACATATTTCCATTTTGTTTAGAAACCAAATCATAGCAGCAAACCGAACAACAGAAGTCTCCTTGTTTTCTGAATGATGTTATTTGTTTATCTGCCAAAGCACTTTGCATTTCCTTAGGTCACAGACCAGCCCATGTCTGGCTATGTTAATATTGTAAGAATTATGCAAAAGCAAAGTTTAAGAAAAATCTTTCAACTGAAAGAAATTGGATCTTAAAATCCCAAAATAGAGTATGGAAAGGTACACATCATGTCTGGCTTCTCTTTCCCCTTGTGGCAAATGTGACTCAAAAGAGTTGGGTCTTTTCCAGCTCGATCTGTATACAGTTTGGGGGAGTTTTATTGTGAATAGGTCATCTTATAATACACAAAAATGTTTTCTCCCAGAGTTCTGTGCTCATAAATCTTTCTCAAGTCTCACTCTCCTGAAACTGAAATCGAGATTATTTTGTTTTCTTTGTGGAAAGAAGAGTGAAAACCAGCAATGGAGCACCGCAGTGCGGGGCTGGTCCCCCATTCTCGGCTCTGCTGACACTCCTGTTGCAGGGTTTTGCGCCCTCCCCTCGGGCAGCTGCAGGGCGAGCTGAGATTTCTTTCAAGCAGTTTGGTTGTTACTAAGGCAGGAAAAAATAAATTTCAGAGTTACTATTTAAAAAATGTTTTAAGTCTTCTCTGTAAGGTTCTTTTAGGGTCACTTTTGCTCCTTCTTTGCTCAGCCAAAGAAAAGATCAGCATTATTGTTAAAGACTAGGACAATAGGTGCCTAGTGTAGTGGAGGGGGGTGTTTATTGAGAGTAACAATCTCTTGCAGGTCAGTTTTGAGGAGAGACATATATCTGAGATATAGCTTTAATGTGTTCTTTCATTCTAGCTCATAATTTTTTATATAAAAAGGCAGCACAAAATACTTATTCCTGCAAAGTAGGGTTGGCATCACTGCTCCCTTACTGCAGGTAAATGGAGAGGTTATAGGACATGACTGAATCTATGGAGTATGTTGGTGGCAGACATGAGTGTAAAGCTCTAATTTTGAAGTTCCTGGAACATTTCTGAGGGTTGGCCATCTTAATTTTCTGTTTCTAAGTCATTCTGATGCATTCTTAGAAAGTGAAAGGTAGATGGAAATGCTCACCTATATTATCCTTTAAAATGTGATCAATTAACTCAAGATAAGGGCACACCCTTTTAAACATGGATACTTGATTCTTATGTTTTTCTCTTTGTTTTTGCATTTATAATGCTGGTTTGATTTTACAGTGATGTCATCCCAAAGCATTTCCATAATGTCATAAATTGCCAAGTAATTATGTTACTTTATCAAACAATTGATTTAAAAATTTGATCCTGTGAAAGACCAGAAGGCCTTTTACGATGTGTTTTATACCCCCTCATCCAGACAATCATGAACAGGCAATCAATTCCCCCTTCTTTAAGTATGTGTACATATATATATACAGACACACACCTACAGACATACATGTTATTAGAAGACCAGGAATAGTTTTACCTTGGGAGCTCCTTCTATACATGTGCAAAAACACCACTTAAAATTACTTTTAAAGGTGGTCAGTATTAAAAACTGTGCATGTAGCCAGTACTGTTACGGCTGCTACTGACTGTGCTCACTGGGGGCAAGTTGTCTTTTGTAATTTATTATCTGTTTTCCTCCATTCCAGTCTCCTACCTATAACTCTAGGATTTTGTTCTGCCTGGCAGAGGGCAGAAAGAAAGTTGTTTTACTGTGACTGTAATAACCATTCCAGTCCAAAGGATCCTCTCATCATCTTAGCTGGATCCACAAAGAATAACTCTGTCAGGCATGACAGTAAACGTGCTCAGTACTTAAAAAACCCTGCTTTTCTTCCTCTTCCCTTGTAAAGACAAGATGCCTTTTGGTCATACCGTGGCTTTCCACTGAAGGCCAGGGAATCTTGTATTTTCAAAGTACCATACTTAGGATGAGATCCAGTATAGCTACCAGAGGACCTGGGCTTAATGGGCCTCCATGGGTAAGCAGGGGCTGATTCCTGCATTCATGCCTGTTCCAGTAGATACATCATTTTGACCTCTGTCGCCTTTAATCTTCTATACACTCTATACATTTCTAAATCTGCCATCATATAGGCTGCCGTCATATTTATCAGATTCTTGGCAATGCTGCTTCTCCAATACCAACCCTTGTGCTTGGAGTGCAGCTCCACTCCTCCTCCACCTCGTTCCCAGAGCCAACTGGCATGTTTGCACAAAGCCTCATACCCTATTTTCCCTCCTCACAATCTCCCAAAGCGCTTGTGCGAGTGAGCTGTTGTAGGTGTCTGAGCTGCAGCAGGGCTGGATTCTGTAATTCTTTCTTGCACAAGCCCTACTTTAGGCCTGTTGACTTCAATGGAGCTATTCATATAGTGGAGGCAGCAAATTCGGGCCCTTGGGTTGTAAGGTCTCTGGGGCATAGACCCTGTCTTTGTATGCCTTGCAAATATGTGCTAGATGAGTAATGATAGCTCAGAAGAGTGAGTGTCGCTTTACATTTGCCATACTGAAGGAAGGTTGCCAGGATTGCATTGATGCTGCATGTGGTCCCCTTCCAGGGGGGAATTAATCCTTCTATGCAAAGATACCTCCTGCTGACTGGTGAAAAGAAAAAGGAAAAACAAAAACCCAAACCCAAAAAACAACCATGGTTTGGCCATGAATACCATTAGCTTAATCTTCCTTTTCTCTGATCTTCCAGTACTATTTGCTTTGTATGGCTTCATCAAGGTTTTGTATGTGGACAGAATAATTGAAAACAAATTTAGCATGTCTCAGACCATAAAGTTCTCTTTTAGCTAGATCACTGGCTATGCGGTAGATAAATGTCTGGTTTTGATTTTTGGTTATGTGAGAAATTTAGAATGGTTTGATTTGTAATTTTGAATGTTAATAAAGAAGGAGAAATTTCCTTGTCTCCTGGCCTATGGAAGCATTCTGGCTTCTCTTGCAGCAAATGTTGTTTATAAAATGTTATTTAGTACAGAAAAGTCTGTTATTTAGTACAGAAAATTCTGTTTATGTCCTTGAGCTCTAGAGACTCCCATCTCTAAGGTCAACTAATAACTCCTTGTGCCAGGTACTGTACAGTCACAGACCCAAACTGCCATCTCTACCTGTACAGATAATATTTTAATGCAGTGCAGGAGGAATTGCTGGAGGTGAACCAACAACCTTGGGAAGAATGAGTTTCAAAGAGCAGTGAATCAACGCTGGTCCACCTAAGTGATTTCAGGAGAATAAGAGCGTATTTCCTTTTAAGACTATTTAAGAAATATGGACAGTGAGATTTGTAGGGTGAAGATTAAGATATTAAAAGAGAACATCCTCCCTGTGGGAAGAGGCTGATGGGCAGAAAATGTAATGTTGTGAGTTTAATAAGTTGATGCTGAGGTTTGGGGCTGCATTTGGGAAGTTTGGGAATAGGTGTTGATAACTGGATAGAAAATGAGAAATGAGGGGGCAAAGAGAAGAGCGGAGATTTGAAGATGAAGGCAGGAAGCTTATGTTTGGTGTGGGGGATGCAGGGAAATCTGGAGAGATGTGAAGCTCAGGGTGACTTGAGCAAAGTGAGGATTTGGAAGGACAAACCTTCTGGCTGGGTTTGAAATGAGTATCAGCTGGGCAAGGCTGTGCGGGCCAAGGCCAAAGAAAGGGATGTGGCAGGGATCATTAATTTCTGAAGTATTTGTGCATAGTTTAACATTTCAGTTCTTAAAATCACAAGCACATTTGCTAGGTACTTTCTTTATAGAGGGAGAAAAGCCTTTATTTTTTTTTAACTGCAGTTGAATGGCTGAACAGAAACTAGGATTTGCAAGTTGGCTGTCACATGGGGCCTGATTCAGAGTCCCTTATGTTAATGGACATTTTCCATTAGCTTTGATAAGGTCTGGAGAAGATGCATGAGGGAGTACCATGTATATCTAAAGGAATGCAAGTGGGTGCCTTTCTTCTGTTCTTGTTGTGCTTTCAGCTGATGGGAAGCAGGAATAGCTGTCCAAGGCTGCAGGTGTGAGCAGTCAGTGAAGCTTTGCAGCTTTATCCACCCCACAGAGTAAAATCTTTTGAACTCTATTTAAGAATTGATGACTGTAAATTAAACAAGTGTACTCAAAAATGTATCTTTGAGGGGATTTATCAGTGTTTTGGAGACCACCAACAAATTTCTGGTAATAGTGAACTTGCCTGGAATTTTTTCTTTTTCATACATTCTTTTTTCTTCTTCATATATTTAGTATTGTAATCATTAATTGCGTGTTTTCCATTATCATCCTTCCATACATATCATGGACTCCAGCAAATACTCTTAAGAGGATGTCTGTCTCTGAGAGTAGGAACGAGTCTGTACTACAGATATCTTTATGTTTATATATCTCTTCATATCTGTATATGTCTGTAGATCAGTTTGGTTTCCTGACATGAAGGTATTGCCAGCTCTGTGTGTGATAATAGATTTTTAATGTCTTGCCAGCTTCATGGTTACATGGAGAACAAACCTTTGGGTCTTCAGATCTTCATTGGGACAGCAGATGAACGGATACTTAAACCTCATGCTTTCTATCAAGTCCATCGTATTACGGGAAAAACTGTCACCACCACCAGCTATGAAAAAATCATCGGCAACACCAAAGTTTTAGAGATCCCATTGGAACCCAAAAACAACATGAAAGCAACGTAAGTGTATTTCTTGTTATTAGCAAAGTTGAGGAGGATTAAATTGACATGTGAAGTTCTTTCTCTTGTGGAAAGGAGTCACATAAATGAGTGATGTCTGCTCTAGAGGCCCTCTCCTTTCCAAAGCATTGGGATGATATGAGTGTTAAGACCCTTTTTACAAAATTGTGAGCAGCAGTTACAAGTACCTGGGTTAAAGCTGCTGAAAGAGTTGCCATTCATCAGCTGCCCATAAAGGCATTTTTGGTCTTTACCCCAATTACTGCAGTGACTATATTGTAATAATCTGTCATCTTCAAATCAGAATGGTTTTGTAGGTGACTAAGGAGAACAAGAGTCGAATCTGAAGTCATGCTGCAGGGACACAGTGAGAAGCAAGGAGCAGCAGACAGTGGAGGAAGTGTACAATTCATTTTACAACACTTAATGGAATAGAAAGCATCTCTTCTGAACTCAGCCAAGTGTTCTGGCCATGAAATCGCACTCTCTTGTTCTAATAGGTTAACAGAGAAGCAAGTACAGGCACATCTTTTCTGTATTAATCCTTCCAGTTTTATGGAGGCAGGGGGATGAAGTGGGCACCAGTCTGAAACTTCAGGCTTGAATGTGTGCCAAGCAGCATGAGAGTGATTGCTCTGCAGAGGGAAGAGCTGTGTCTCCATCCTTCAGAGGATACTGACAAAATTGGCAGAGCAGCTCCGTTTTTAAGCTCCCCTACTTCATCACAAAATCCACATTCTTTTTATATATATATATATATATATATATATTTAGAAAATAAACCTCATTCCTTCCTTCAAGCCTCTCCTTCCCTCTGCACCCAAGGAAATAAATAAAAGTCCACATCTCAAATTTAAGCAGCCAGGTGCTGAATGGAACACGATTGTCTGTTCCTAACAAGTAACCCTGGAATAATAAAGCCCTGCACACATGCAATGGCAAGGAAATGTGGGTGTAGGAAACAGCTTGGGGTTTATGCCTCCCAAAATGTGATTTTAATTCAGACCAAAAGAACAAAAACAGTGTGTCCTTAAAAGAGATATCAAAATGGGTTGGCAGTGCCTGTTTAACAGTCCTCACTGCAGCCTCTGAGGACCATTGCTGAGCTGAAGATCTCAGATTCTGTAATACTAATTGGCACATTCTTTTACTGTAGAGAGGCATGTTTGCTAGGTTACACTGGACTCTTTAACCTGCACTTACACTAATATTACATTGCAGTGCTGGTTTAAGCAATCCTAATCTTTTCACTGCTGCTCAGCCCAATCCTGTTACCTACCTCCTCCCTTTGTGCAGGGACATGGTGAATGGGAGCAGAGAACCATTTTCTGCCTGGCCAGGCTGTTGCCTTGACGGGGAACATCCCAGGGCCTTGGAGGATGACATGGTGACCTGGGCCAGGGCTGGAGAGCCCAGTTCTAGCAGTAGCACCTATCTTGTCCAAAAGGAGGAGAGACATGGTTGACTTCTGCTTTGGAGTTGAATTAAAACACTTGCATTACAAACTGTGGGGAAAATGTGCCTGGATGGTGCATGCAATTAGCTGGTTCAACAACTGTGATTCCCTGTGGAGCTAAACTGATTTGCCCACGTGCAGGCAATAGCTGTTGTGCAGTCTCTGGGTATTGAGCTGTTTGGAGAGCTGGTGGTGGAGGCTTTAATGCTGTCTAGCTCACAGGGGGCTGCACCACAGGCTCGGCTTATTGCCTGCCCCAGTGTTCACTCCTTGTTCTGGTTCACTCTCTCCCCCCAGGAGTGCTGGGGTGGGATCTGCCATGTGTGCTCTCTTGCTTAGCCCAGGAGGGAAATAAGACTTGGGGTTATAGTGTCTGGAGAGCGGCTTCTGCTGTCACCAGAGTAAAGGTCACCTGTAGCCCTTGGCTGGGACATGCTGAGCCTCCAGGCCCAGACTCTTTGGGGAGGGGTTCAGCAACATTCCTCACTCACTGCGTGTCTGGGATTTCTTCCCTTGTAACTGCTGAAATGGCAATACCCAGATCCTAAACAGAACACGTATCTGGACCTGCTTTTTACCTTCAGACAGAAGCAGAACAGCTTAACCCTCTTGACTGTCACCTCTTTCCAAGCTGTTTGAGAGCAGAAATGTTAACCTAA
Organism: Megaceryle maxima; assembly: GCA_024605025.1. Lineage (NCBI taxonomy): Eukaryota > Metazoa > Chordata > Aves > Coraciiformes > Cerylidae > Megaceryle > Megaceryle maxima. The sequence goes on from JANHGN010016932.1 coordinate 10,242, forward strand.
ATGGCATGTGTTTTTGGCAGCATTGACTGTGCAGGGATTTTGAAGCTGAGGAACGCAGACATTGAGCTGCGCAAGGGAGAGACAGACATTGGCAGGAAGAACACCCGTGTCCGGCTTGTCTTCCGCGTGCACATCCCTGAGTCCAGCGGCAGGATCATTTCTCTGCAAGCAGCATCCAACCCCATTGAATGCTGTAAGTATCCCCTGAGATTTGCTCCTTCTGCACCTCTTGCAACAATGATTGTCTTGTCCTTCTGCTCCAGGTTAGCTCTGAGAGGAAAAACCTGACATGCTCAGATAAGCAAATGTGAGGTGCTCTGCTCTTCCTGCGCCGGCTGGGTCTGTGCCACTGTTTGAGTGATCTGTGGTCCTTACCTATAAGCACTCCCTTTCCTGAAACTAGCTTTGATGGCAGGTGGCTCTTTGCAGTGCTTAGAGCTTGTGAGGACAGTGAAGGGACTGTGGGACTTTTGCAGTTTATTTATTAGTGCTGCTGAATCCTTCTGATTAGTAGGTCTTTTCTGGGAGCCAGGAACCAGCGTGGGTGTGTGTATTGGGGTGTACATACATTCTCCCTGTTTGTGCATGAGTGTACAAGCTCCTTGCCTTCCTGGGAGTGGTTTTAGTTTGAGTGGAGGTACAACTAGAACTTGTTATCCACAAGCTGGCATGTGGTGGGAGGTTTTGAATTAAAACCTGGGCCGGATCCTAGCACCGTGACCAGTTCTGTCTGCCAAAGGAGTGACCACAGTCCTCTGATCTGAGCTGTGTCAGGAACATGGCTGAAGTGAAGAATCAGGTTTGATTTTGAGGCGCGGGTACATCCTGGTTATTGTTTTTTTTTCTAGATGTCCGTGCTAAAGGGTGTGCAACTCGTCAGCCTGCAGCTGAAGCAGGGAAAGCCCATGTTGTTCTGGTATTCCCCTGAGGGACACAAGAAAACTTGCAGTTTTGATTTCTGGGGGGCAAATACTATAAGCTGAGAACCCTGCACCTCCCACTCGTTTTAACATACTGGATCCTGAGAAAGAGAGGCCTCTGATGAGGTGCCCCCCATGTTGCAGTCATTTCTGGAAGGGCTCCACCCACTTTACTGGTTCATGTGCATCCTGTGATGCTTTTTGTTGGTAAATGGTGCCTTTTCAGTGGTTTGGGGATTTCACAAATACATAATGAACAGTTTTGCTCTCCCTTTGCTGAATGACTCACCCCTTTAGCAGAACCTGTCTTGCCTTAAGTCATGCGAAGAAAATCATTGAAAAGTTTCTCATGTGTGAGTTTTATTTACTGAGATGCAGGCTCTACTTATTTAACAATTGCTTAGAATAAGAGAGGAGGCAATTCTGGATGAGAAATCAAGGGAAATTGTGACTAGTGAATTGTTGATGGCAGCTTTTTAAAAAACAGTGGAAATGAATAAACAAGGCACGGCTAAGGAGAGGATGATGGGTATATGTGATCTCTTGGCAACATTTATGAGAAGATACCAACTGTCAGAGTGTTTTAGCAGCTGAACTGAAGTCTCTGGGTACCATGATGGAGAAAGGAGAATATTTGAAGTAGCCACCACCTTTCTCTATAGGAAACAGTTACAATCCTTTATGGGACCAGGTGGCTGAAACAATAGTGGCCTCCACCCCAGATGTGTCTCTGCAGAAACAAAAGCCCATTTGCTAAAGGAAACATTTAGCAAACTGTGGCTTCTGTGGATAGGAAGGGAATTGTAGCAAAGGATCACCTGGCTTTTTCCTCAACTTCTTTTTCGAATGGAAACAGCTAATTCCTGCCTGCAATGGGGAGCTACTTGGGTGGGGAGACTGCAGGTGTAACTCCATTGTACAGAGAAACAACACAAATCCAGAGCAGAGGGTGGATGGTCTCTGGGCTGTGCAGGGAGCCCTGCAGATCACACCCTACTTAGTCAAATTCTCCTATGGCAAAGGCAAATGAGAGTTAGCCAGGCATTTCCAGGACCCTGCCACAATTGCATGTTGTATTTGTGCCCATCACCAAAGAGCATTCAAGCAGAAATCTGGTCACGGTTTACAGAATAAGATCACATTTTTTTCTAAATTGTTTTCACGCACCTAATTTGCCTGTGACTGCCGTTTGCAGTGGCTTGCTTAAGATGTCTAGGCATTTATACTGAGCTGTTTGCTTTCATGAGTCTCAGGGGCTCAAAAAAAGCCAAGAGTGGAGATAGCAGTATAAATGGCTTATTTTTTCTGGGGTTTTTTATAACTAAAATATGAAAATGTTGCCTGCATAGCAGACAGCAAAGGTTCTACAAGAAAAAAGGCTATTTGTTCCCCAAGTAAAAAAAAAAAAGTCTTATTTTTCATATACTGGATATGCTGGCAATTTGGAGAGATATGTTAAGGACTGCTTTTCTGAACTCATGGAATTAAAGTGTTTTGGAGTAATAACTGTCTTCCATATAGAATGCATGTTGCATATTTACCAATGTTTTTGCATTTCAGTAGCACTTCATGATCTCAGCCCAGTTCTGGGAAGGTGGTTAAAAACATTAGTTGGTTCAGCCAGCATTAGTAATGCAGGCTGTCACACTAGAGATGATAATCTCAGTTTCTCCCAATCTGCATGTGTTGCAGAGTTTACAGCCTCAGGTAAACTCGGGTGCCCTGCCGAGAAGCAGCATACTGGGGCTCTGGGACATTTTCTCTTGTGTCCCACCTCCCACCATCGCGTGCTTCTGGGCTTCAATTTTGGGGGATTTTTTTTTTTTTTTTTCTTTTTTCTTTTTTCTCCTTTGTTTGCTTTTAATTATTTTTTTCTTGTCATGGCCGTCTGGGAACTCTTATCCTCAGGGACTCTCCTCCTGTAAGATCTTTCCTGTCTGGTGGCTGTTAATAATATCGCTCTGGGAAAGCCTTAGTAAGTAGCAGCTTTAAGATAACTGGCTATTTCCCTACCAGTGAGGTTCCCCTGAGAGCACTGTTGCTACCAACAGAATATCTGAGTGCTCTCCTCAGCAGAAGCTAATCCCAGTTAAAAACTCCCACCGGTGTCAGCAGATCATTAGCTGCAATGAAGCGAGAACTGCAAAGTATCTGCTTTTCACAAGGCGATTTGGTTCCACCTCATCTGTGTCACATTCAACATTTGACAGGTTTTAGGAGGGGATTTCACAGGTTCAAAGCATCATCCGGAGCAAGTTCCTCCCCAGGCAGCTGTGTGGGAGGACCAAGGAGGTGATATGTTGTTAAATGATCGGTTGTGCCTCAAAGAGGACCTCATATCCAGACAAGCCTGCACATTCAGCAGCTTTTAGCTTTTTTTCTCCTGTTGCCTGTTGATTCATTCTGAAGCCACTGAGGAGGCAAAGGCATTTGAAAGCCCTCTGATAATTGTAGCAACAGCCTATCACTTACTTAGGGATAAAAAGCCACTGTCTTGTAGGTGTGATGCTGGAAAGATGAGAAAAATCCCTCTTCTGGATGTTGCTCCACACTGAGGTCCTGAAATAGCAGTGAGCCCCACAGGCGCTATGCAAGATGTCTGCAGAATCCAGAGGTCCAAGCAGCAGCTCTCTCCACACACCTTGGTGCTGTTAGTTGTATTGCTGTTGTGTGTTCCTGAATGTCCATCCCTGCTTGTGGAGATCTGTGCTTTAGGCAGAGGCATAAGCAAGCTCGTGGGTGAGCTCTTGCTGGGCTATCACAGAGCTTCTACCACAGGAGGTGGTGAAATCACAGATGTGGAGGGTTACTTGAGTTAACTCATCCCTTCAAAACAGCCCTGATGACAACAAGCTACTCAGTGAATTGCCCATGGAGAGACTTGTTATTTGCAGATCAGATCATTACTTTCAAATGATTAGGACAATTTCTGTAACATTAGTTTTATTCATTTACTTTTATTTACCTTTCATTATGAGCTGGAACTTGTTTCTTGGTGAGTGATCTCTCGAGTTGTGTTTCTACTCCTTGAGTGAAGCATCTATGGAGCAGAGAAGGAGCAGTATTGCAGGGAGCTCAGAGTAGCCAGACAAGCACCTGCAAGGCAGCTTGTTTTACTCCGTGCTGTCAGCAACCAAAAACTGCTTTATGCAAGTGTCAGCAAGATGTGAGTGCAAGGCTTAGGTGTATCATCCATTCTGTGTCACGGTTTTTATTCTAATGGTTAAATCTTCCCAAAGCGTCTCACAATTCTCGTTTCATATAATACATTGCTGATACTAAGCTGTGCTCATGAATGCCTTAAAACACATATGATTGCTCTTGGCAGGAGAGTAGTAGTCTAAAATCTTGTTCTTATAATAGATATTCCGAGGTAGTAAAAAAAGAAAACAAACAAAACTTATTGCTAAAGAACCATGTATCCATCTGAGGAATTTAAATAGTTTCTATTATTGAATGTATTTTGTTCCACTAAATTTGGTCAAATATCTTATTTCCCTTTAATCAATTTCCCTGGAAGTTTCCTTTATTTTTTTCTCCTTCTAGTAGATTTTCCCATAATATTAGACAATCTGAGCCTATGATATGTGACACATTAATAACTACAGAGGAAAGAGCTAGTCATGTAAAAGAATGTTGTCTTGGCAAACAAGTGATTGCTTTTCCTCAGCCGGGAGTTGTGCTGGTTGGAATACAGCAGCAGGCAAGAAGGAGCCTTAGTTTATTGAGATAAAAAAGCAGAAGCGAATGGTCTCTTTGTGCTTGGGAGATACCCATTTGCAAGTTTAACCATAACCATGATTATTATGAGTAGCATGGTTTCCAGTTGAATTAAAGGAATTTTTTTTGTCCTTTCATTTCAACTTCAAGACAGTCACGCAGTTTGCCACAAATAGAGCTGACACAAAAGCCAGTGATTTTTCTAAAGTGAATTTTTTACCTCTCCTAAAGCACAGAATTTAAAAGCTAATTCTGACATTTGCCATTTTTAAAATACAACCAAAATATTTCAGTCTGGAAACTCTGAGTCACAGAAGTCACAGAAGCCCTCCCTTTTGCAGGCTGCAAGCCTTGCTATGAGGATAAACTCCTGTTTATTTTTTGTCTTTGCAATACCACTGTTGGTGAAAGCAAGCGCCCCAGCGTGTTATGCAGAGCATGGATTTCTGAGCATAATTTAAGCTCAGCAGATCTGCTCCACAAGGGATTAAAGGGAAATGCTGTGCATACCCGCAGAGATGATCGACAGAGAAGTGAACCGAGGCCATGGTTTTCCTGTCATTAATCACACACGGGTTTGGTGAGCTGGCTGCAGTTCATAGAAAGTATCATACTTATCTGACACTGCTGCCATCAGTGCTTGTCACTCCTCCTTCCTGAGGACATCATAAAATAAATTATGTGCAGAGCAGGAGGTGGAGTAAAGCCCTCTATTTTTGGTGCTTTCTTCTAGGATGGCTCTGCACAAACTGCTGATTAAGTCTTGCTGGCAACAGATTGGAAACTGTTGTCATTCATACTGGGTTCTTCTTTTCGTAGTGTTTACATCACTTTTCCAAGCTTTCCCATCTAATCACAGTTGTTGGAAATCAGCTTCATTTACAGGATTCTCACTTAAGCCTTCCACTGGCCCATACGTGTACCAGGAGGTAATTCACCTCATCCCTCTAATGAGAAGATTGCTGCTCTCTAGGGTGCCTTACTGATGTCTGCCTGCCTGCTAGAGACTTCTGCCCTTGGTGCTCTCATGACTCCTATACTGCAGCTCCCCAGTCTTTGCCTCTCCTCCCACCAGATGGCTCAGGGTGCTTCAGTGTGAGATGGATGGGATCAAAGTCTCTCAGGATGTTAATGTGTTGGATGAGCATTGGGTAGAGGAACTCTGCTCCTACCAATCCTACCTCAGGCAGGCAGCTCATGGTAAATAAACACAGTGTGACAGGAGGAATGAGATATTTACTTTGGCTCATTAAGGCTTGCACTGAGGTGGAAGATTTAATCCCATAACAAATTATGCCTCTGCTATTGCTTCTAGGGTTTGGGATTTTTTTTTTAGCGCCAGCCATCTCTATCTGCTCTTCTCAAATCCAACAGAAATGAGTGCTTGGAGCCAAGAGTTTTTGCGCATTTGGAAAGACATGTCAGGAGTGGATAGTCTTGGCTTGAAGGCTTCCAGCAAGCTGGGGTGAGCTGGGGCTGCCCTGGGCAGGGTAAGGAAATGCAGGTCCAAAGAGGGACCTGGACATTTGGCCTGGAAACACTGCTGCACAGGGCATACAAGTTGTGATCCCACCTCTGAAGTAGTCACATTTTTGGTTTACTTGACTTGATAGCAGTTAGAGGTAATTAGAGGTAGTGCTAGCTTTGTCCTTGCTGAGCTGCAGGTGAGCCTCAGTCCTGCTCCTTGTGATCACTCAGGGTAACATCTCTCCTGAACCCTGGTCGGCTATGGGGATGACAGGAAAACTGAAGCTCTAGATCCAGTGTTGCAGGTGGCAGAAAAATGGCAAGGAGATGATTTAATTATAGCAGCTATTCTGTGGCCTCTGTTTACACAGAGGTTTGCATGGAGGCCTCCAACCACTCTGCAGAAGGTGGCACTGAGACAATGCACTGATATATGGGAGCTGTAGAATATCTCCGCTCTGGAAGTGTCAGTCAGACCTGCACTGCTGTGCAGCATTTTCAAGCCTGATCCTCCCAAGAGGCAGATCACATTAGTGTTTTAGCTTTGCCTACATTACCTGATCCAGCCCTTGTTCATATTGCACATGCAGGGATAGAGACTGCCGAGACTGTTCCTCTCTGAAAGCTGTTAAGAGACATTTAGCTTCAGTTAAGACTCCTCATAAAACAAGTCAGCTTTTGGGCAAGACAAGGCAGTGCTTGGAAGCCTTCCAAGCCGGTGGAAGGAAACGTGATGCTCAAGCAGGGCTAGAACTGCTTATCCCAGGAGGTGCCTGCAGAAGGAGCACTGGAGGGGCGGGCGTGCCACGACAGGGGGAAAGGGGCCCTAGATTTTCTGGAGAACGGGATTAGCCAGGTAATCCAACCCTTCCCCCCCCCCCCCCCCCCCCTCCCCCCCAAGAAACCAAGTAGCCTTCCTTCTGGAAAAGGAACAGTTATGGATGCTGCAGGCAGGTGGGGAAGCAAGAAACACCTCAGCACACTTCTTTACAGTCAGCCTCCAGGCTTGTACATCCCTGTGAAGCATTCAGCCTGCTGGCCCAGAGGTTTAGGCTGTCTGAACCTTTCCTCCACCTGCTGGTGTAGGGAAGGGGATAAAGGCTCAACCCTCAACAAGCCTGGGTGGGCTGTGGGCAGAAGCAGGCAGGGGTAGCAGCACCGCGGCTGCTTCTCTCCCGGGCTGAGGCTCGCTGGAGGTGGTGTGGTGCTCCAAGACAGCAGCTCCCTGTCTCTCTCGTGTTGCTGCATGCATTGTATTTCTTGGCACCATATATCCGTGACATCTTGATTTGCAGACAGTCAATTAAAATAGAAAAATAATGTCCCCTGTTAATAGGTTGACACACTGGTTCAGGCCAAGTGTGAGTATTTCTATAGCATTTGCTTTGCTGCCTTATGTCAGTAACTGTTGCTATTGAAAGTAAACACCCCAACTGGTTAAATCAACAGTGTTTTGTTTATTCAAAGCTCATAAACTCCAGTAGCCGTAGGTCACTTTATGAAGTGCCAACCCCTGGGGGAAGAGAAGGAATAGTGTGAAATTATTGCATGCAGTCCACCCATCATGAGCCTTAGAGGAAGGGGATTTATTGGCAATTAATTATTTTTTTTGTAGAGGCAAGAAAAGTAATCCTATTGAGGCAGCTCTGCACTGAACCTTGAGCCTCCTTACTGGTGGAAATGGGGAATGGGATGAAGCCGCCTTATAGGCATGGGTGAAAAAACCCACATCTTGGAAAATGAAAAGTGGAGGTTTTTTTAGAAAAGGGTCTGCTAACTACCTAGTGGGAAGAGAAGAATGCAGGCAAAATGAGGCAAAGGAAACCTGGCACTCAGTAGGTACCTGTATTGTTCCATCTTTTGCCTTTAGCATGGTATGTACAGCAAGAAACTCATCGGAATCACTTCCAGATGGTATTATTCTGCAACACATATAAAGCACACATGGGTTTTGTACACCTACAGGCGTGACCAAACTTGGGTCAGGGTAAATGTGGTTTTGGAGCTGCCCATAGCCAGCTTGTGCTGTAGCCGTGCCAGAACACAGCTCTGCAACAGCCTGGCTGCTTCTGGCTGTGGGGCTGTGGCAGCATGAAGCAGCACTGGGGTACCCGCACAACACTCCTGTCCAACCCAGGCTCCCAGGCACCGCTGGCGAGGCCCCCCCAGCTCAGCTGAGGATGGCAGAGGGTTTTTGGCATTCCCTAAGTGCCAGGATGCAGGTTCCTGGTGAACTGGCTGTCCTTCCCAGCTCCCTGGTAGGTCGCAGCATACACAAACACTGCACTCTATAGCAGTTGGACAGAGGCTTGGTCTTCAGCAGCGATTTCCAACTTTCTGAGATCCAAATGTAATTAAGATGAGTCAGACGGGTGTTTCCAGGCTAAAATTTGTCCTTCCTCATCCCAAAAAAAGTCTTGAGAACCACTGTTCTGTGGGTATGTCAGGTATAAAGCTCTCTATTAACACACTGAAGTCTGAAGGAGACATAGGTTAATCTGGAATTTTGATGATTTGTGGTGCTTTGGAAGTGAAATTTGGGAATTGAATAGGAATAAACAGTGTCCAGAGCAAAGCTTAAATCTATTTTCTCTTGACTGTTGTAGACATGTTTTTGATGATTAGTATTTACTCTTAAGCCTTTGAGGTTACAAATCTATCTTTGTGATAAATCCAATTATGAACTCATGAAAAAATTGACTATTTGGAGAAAGAAATTAATCATACAGCCATATGAAAGAAATTATCAGCTTCTGTGAAAGTAATATATCTTAATTGGCAGTATCTTAGCCCAGCTGTTGTTATATATTTGAAGGGAACAATGAGTCATAATATTGTTTTAAATAGATTTTTTTTTTTTAAATGTCTCTCAAAAGGCACAAGGAAGTTAGAAATATTGAATTATCCGTATTTTTAACAAGAGCAAAAACTGTGTGTCATGACTGGCAGAAAGGGTTCAACTGAGCTTGTCCTTGCTAGAAAAGTTTGTCCCCCCTTCTACACACACCTGTCTGCAAGATATAATGCTTGTGTTTTCCCACCAAATACTCAAGTGTTTTCTTCATGCAGTGAGAGAATCTTTACAGTTCTCATTGCAGCCAAGAGCTGTTGGGTTTTCAGCTTTCTGACGGCTGCATATCAGTAAAAGGATGCTGGGACCCAGTCACAGAAAGCACAGCCTTGCCTGTGTGCGAGTAGAAGGCCAGTGCTGAATATATAGCATAACCATTTCCTGATTTTTTGCCCAGCAGCCAACGGTGTTCAGTGAAGGGAAGACACAAGTGCTCAGGGTCTCTTGAGAGCAGGCTCTTTGTCAGAGAAAGTTAAAATCCAGCCAAGACAGCTGTTAAATAGATGAGCGGCATCCTCTAGAGGCCTTTCCAGTTGAGGTGGATGAATCTGGAGGAGTTTGAGTGCAGGTCATGAACTCACAGATCAGACCCAAATTGCTGCCCACCTGGTCTGGTCACAGGGAAGCTCATGATATCTTCCAGCTGTCTGCGTTGTAGGGGAACAGCTCTTGTATCTTCACTTTCTTTGGCTCCTGCCACTTGTTAGCAAACAGTTGAAATGGACTTGATGGGATGGTGATCAGGACTCTCCAAAACTTTTCAGACCATGCAAAAGGCTGTTTTAATAGGATGAGAGAAAAGGAGGTGGAGAGATGGTGCTATCCTGGTTTTCTGGCTGGGGAAAGAGAGAATAACTTGCCAAAGTCATGCTCTGAGTTCATAGCCAAGAACAGTAAAGACCTTAGAAATCCTCGATCATGTACATGTCCATCTGGATTCCACCCTACCTTTTCGTTCTTTGCCTTTTATAATTAAACTCAGTCTGCAACACAGGGCTCTGCTCCTCAGATGTTCAGGCCTCTGCAAAACATACTTGCGAAAAGCCCAAGCTGCGGCAGTCCTGGTGTGACCCCTCCTGCTCACAGATGCAGCTTCATGATTCCCCCCTTGTTGTGTGCATGAGGCTCAGTTCCTGCATATGGAGATGCTGCTTTTGTTGGCAAACATACTGTTCCAGGCCCAACATAGTCCCTGTTCTGTAGGAAGTAGTGGGCTTTTGCAGCAGAGGTTTATTTCTATTTTTTTCTGAAGGAATTCAGTGTTATTCAGTGGAATCCTCTCTGCAGGTGGAATTTTTGGGCTCCAGGGCTGTAGTGTGCCTGCACTTGAAAATTTGGCCATTTATTTGGAAACAGACATGGGCAAGTTCCAGCTCATTCATCCAAGCTGTCCTTTCTCAAGGACAAGGAGTAAGGCCAGCACAGCTGCAATACTGCAGCCAGCTCCTGAATATTTCCAAATAAAATGCCTTGAGTAAGTTTATTTTTCCTTCTCAAACCTAAATTTAGCATCCTGGAGAAGCTGCTTTGGCAGTCAATGGATGGTAACGATGACAAGATCAATCTGTGGATAGTTCTGGGAAGATTTGGAAAGTCCTGGTAAAACAGAGTTGGTTTCATTCATGTCTGCAATTTGTCCACAGCCCAAAGGTCTGCTCATGAACTTCCAATGGTTGAAAGGCAAGACATTGATAGCTGCCTCGTTTATGGAGGACAACAGATGATCCTGACTGGACAGAATTTCACAGCAGAATCCAAGGTGGTGTTCACAGAAAAAACATCAGGTAAGGCATTGTCTTCTAACTTTCCCTAATGGGATAAGGCAAATCTGTAGTGTTGTTGTGTCTTATGGCCCTGTCGCAAGATTTATGCTCATGAATAACTCTAATTGAGTGAGTAATCCCATTCAAGTTCATGTAAGTAAAACCAAGTCATTTGATGTAACCATGTGAATAAAATTAGACTTGGGAGCAAATATTTGTGTTACTAGTTCACAATAATACAGACACTGGGAATCAGCAACAGGATGTGTTATCAGAGAAATGGCATGGCCACTACATGTGCCTCTATGCTTGTTCAGTTGCATGCTTAGTGAACACTACAGTAGAAATCATTGAAATGATCATTTTTTTTTTATTGATGTCAAGTACAGGCAATGATTGCATTTTCTTCCCTGTAGAAGTCTGGGGAGAAAAGGTACATAATGTATATTTTTATATTAAAGTAAAATTATTTTTATGCATATACTGAGATACAAGAATACAGCACTTCATCTTCCATATTGTTTTAGGTATTTTTGTATAGACTCAGACTGTAGGAGAATAAATTCAGTTCAAAGAGAAGAGCCTCCCATTACAGCCCAATGCTACTTTTTTTTGTTTCCCCGGTAGAGCTACTTCTTTTAAAATATGTTTTGCCAAAGTTTTTAGTTTTAGGCTAGCTCTTTGAGCAGCCATGAAGGGATAATGAGTGGTGGATTGTATGTTCTCTTTTTATCTTGTATGTTTATCTGTTTGACTTGCACAGTCAGTACAAGGTGGTCCCAAGCCCTGACTGGTGTTGGATGAACATGAATAAATAGTAAGAATAAAAAATAATTACTGGGAGTTTGTTGCCTAGCATCACCTTTACTGCCTTTCCTGAGCTCTCTGTATTGCATTTTCATAAAGGCACACTATAATAAACGCCACTTGATTTCTATCTCAAAGAATACCTGATCCCAGAAAATATGCTTAGCATCCTCTAATGGTTAAGGTGGGCAGCAGAAATCCAGGTTTTCTTGTTTACAGGAGGAAATGCAAACAAATGCATTCTGTGGTAGTTAGTTACCTGGTTTTTAGACCTGAATTGTTTCTTTTCTAGTATCATACACATGCAGACATTTCGTCTCGCCTCACTAATCTGTATGTGTATTTTATTGGATTTTCCAAGGCTTTTGCAAAGGGACATTTGGTTTTTTTTGTAAATGGTCTGGACTTGTTTAACTTACTCTTCATTAGGCTCAATTTTTGTATTCTAAATACTGTGCTCTGCAAGGATAATAGCCATGTCCAGTGATCAAAAAACCACTTTGCAAAGATGAAGAATGCTCAGTAAATGTTCTTTACTCCTGTTGATTTGAGTGAGACAAAGGACTCTGCAGTATGAAAAAGGATCAGCCTGTTTCATGTAAACTTTTTGTTCCGTTTGTGCTGTTAAGAAAACACGTTGCTCTTAGGTTTTCTGTCAGTGAACTAAGGGAGAGGCAGGTTAAACAATATATCCAGTGACTTGCAAGGAATTTAAGGAATTGCATCGTCCAAGTGAACAGCAGGTGCATGATTCATGGGGTAAGGCCTTTGGCAAAGTAAGCATCGAGACAAAAATTAATGTATGTGGGCATCAACTGGTGTATGTGGGAGATTAAAAAAGCATGCTGTGGGGCCCAGTTTCTCACTACACCACCAGCAATTTGCTGTTTTACAGCATGAACAAAAGGCTGTGGGCCTCTGAATTCTGAAGGTTCAGATGAGCCTGTGCAGTCAGAGCAATTTTCTTGGCATCCTGTATTTCCTTTTAAGCCCATGTATTAATTCCTTCCCTCTGTGCTGCCACTGTTCCGTCAATGTCAGCGAATTGTGAAGGGACATGGGAACATGCTTGGCAGCACGCAATGGTACCTGTCCCAAGAATGTTTTGCAGTAACTAGAGGAGATGATACACTAAAAGGAGGTAGCTCTTAATGCCATTTCGAGGAAATATTCAAAATGCCCTGCCCCTATTTCCATATAAGAGCAGAGAAGCCTCTGGCTGGAATAGATGTTAGAAAGTAAAAAGAACAAAAACATTTTCCACACTAAATCTAAAGCTTTTCTTCACTGCTGAGGGAACTGTGGTTTTTTTACAAATTCTTTTTTTCCCTTCTGTTAGTGGAGAGGTATGACTTATCCCAGCAGCAGAGCCCAGTCTGGAGCAGGGATTTGCTTGCTGGTGTTCCATATCCCAGCTGCCCCATAGACTCTACATGCAGTCTCAGTCTGCTGGACTTGAAGCAAATGATTGGCAGAGGGGGAATTTAGAGGATGGGAGACCCACAGTCAAATATTTGATCTCAAGCAGAAGTCTGTGTATTTTGCAGTGGGTTATCTGGGGGGCTCTGCTCTGTGCTAAAGGTGACCTTGTTTTCTGTATATCCACACACTCTTTTATAATGCAGATATGCTCTGAAGTACTTTTGAGTGAAGATTGCTTGCTTTAATAGGTATATCTTAAGGTGAGGAAGGTTAAGGAGCTGAGCTGGATATGCAAATCATGCAGGAGCTGATCTGACTCTGGCTGACTGCAGCAGTTTGAGAATTAAACCTTGTGCTTAGGTTGTCAAACATTAATGGGTGTCCCAGCCTGCCTGAAAATTAGGGTCTTATGCACCTGTGACTTTCAGGTTCCCTCTTTATAAACTGGAGATGATTGAAATTATCATTACATTGTCCATGCTTAGTTGTTGTTTCATTAGGCTGCATGAACACAAAACAAAAAGGGCCAGTTCTGCAGCCTAATTTATCAATTTGAAATGTCACTGGGTGGAAGGAGGAGGTGGATCCTGTGCTCGCCTCAGGGAGCTGCTCGCTGCAGATCTGATCTGCACAGCACCTTGCAAAAAGCACTGATAAGCTACTCAGAAGCAAAGCAACCCACAATAAACATGCTGGTGGGTGGATGGTGCATCATTGGTGTGACCCTGTCATTGTTGCGCCCTCTTCCAGAGCATGATGCTGCCCTGTGGAGCCTGTGAAAGAACCTCACTTTCATGAAGGCAGGAAGATGCACCAAACTCACAGGGGAAACATGATTGTCTTTTGAGTTTCATTTTAACAGCTCGCAAGCCTTGTCTGTGCTAGCAAGTGGTAGCTGATTTCCCACTTTTGCCAGCCGTGTTAGCCCTACTAATACTGACAAGGGTGAGAGCAGTAGTGTAGATAACCATCTAGTAGCTTTTGTCATGCCTTACTCCACAGAGCTCCTTGACTTGGCTTTTTTGGCCAGTGTGTAAGGTAAGAGTAGCAAGACTTTTTCCTCAAAAAACCTTTGTGCAAGTATCTTCCTGCAGTGAGACATTCTCCTGTTAATTGTTTCAAAGACTCCAAAGTCTGTGTGCATTTTGAATCTGGCATCTGGTTCAGTGTCTGCAGTGGAGCAGGTGCTGAGAAGGTGGCAGGCAGCATGCCTTAGAAGAAAACTGAGGAAGCTGCTGTTGGGACTCACATTGTAAATTAGGTTTTATCCCTCAGGCAGGCGCTCAAAACCTATTTCAATTTCCTCTGGATCATGTAGGCAATTCTTCACTCACTAATAGCAATGTGGAGAAACATAGAACTGTTTATATTCATGACTGACATACAATGTGCTTCTAAGAATAATAATGAACAGTTTTTATTTCTCTGTTACAGATAGGTCTATTTTCCCCTTGAAATACCTGGAAAATAAAGAGTATTCCCCAAATTATGCTGGAATGTCATTATGAAAATAAACATCTTGTATTATGAGAACTATGAGCTATTGCAATGAGCTTGCCAATGAGAAGTCTGTAAAAGTCTCTCATTTTAGGCTTATGACAGGAAATGGCAGCAGGAAGCAAACTGAAGGGGCTGGAGCTCAGTGCTCTGTGTGTGAGCAAGGGGAAAGTACTTGTGTCTGAAGTGCTGATGCATAAATAGCATTCATTTCATGTAATAAGGTTTACCAACATGTAAGCATTACAGTTTTGAGTTCTTTTTAAGTTTATCTCTTCTTGATGCTGTAAAGCGAGGGGAACTCGAATTTGGCAGGGTCAGTCCAGCACAAAAGTAGAGTTTGCAGAAGGATTTTTAAGATCTGAACTCAGAGACATATAACTAAGACTAGCTACATAAAAATAGTCTAGGAGAAGCACCTAGATCAGGTTGTGCAGATGGATAGTTTTGAAGTGCATGTATTCATTTGATTTTGATCTGGAAGAGAATGCTTGAAAAGCAGTCTTATGGCTGTCAAGGATTTGGAATATGCTGAATATCAAGGGTGTTAGTGTTTGGTCGGGCCCCACATGTTACAATGTAATTTAAAAAAAGAAATAGTTTTGGATCCCCCCTTTTATTTGTTTTAATTGTCATGTAATAATTTGCAAGTCAGATGATGCTGCTTGCATTGTGTTTACTCCCACTTGTGTACTGGTTACTGCTGCTTTGCTGTGAGTGATAGAAGAGTATCATGTTTCTCTGGGAGAAAAGTGGAAATGGACTGTGCTTTCCCCTGCCAAACTCTTATGGTGGCCACATGGACATCATGAATCATCGCTTGGACAATGTGGGTGGTGGAAGAACAACCAAAACAGAAAGCGTACATCTTTGGAGTAGATCCACCATAAATCTTTCAATTTGGCCATGCAGTGTAAAGAGAGGAGGTGGTGCTCTCTGTGCCCTTTGAACTGATGCAGCTGTCAAGGCCTCTGAAGTATGGACGCCCAAAGTCCTTTTGACAGAAATAAATCTTTCCAGCTATAGATTCAAGCAATGGAGTTCTAGGGTTTTTTTGGGTTTTTTTTGTTTTTTTTTTTGTTTTTTTTTCACTTGAGTTCCTGCATGTGATCTTCTTGTGACTGTGGATTCTTAGGATGCTAATAGCTAGAGTGGGGGAGCTTGAACATACTTGAATGTCTGCTGGTTTTGGGAGAACTGACCACAGGGCAGGATCAGGAGTATTGTGTTCAGTGTGTTGGTGGTGAGTTGAGGATTTCATCTGCATGGTACCCAAAGTGCTGTGTCTGTATGGAGGTACTTGCCTCTGTACCCTAGAAGACAACCATGGAGCCTGTGCTAATGCCCATGATACCAAGACCCAGAAGATGTTCTTTTTCCCTCCCTCTTGTTCCATCTTATATCTCCTTTAGCTTTGTCCTGCACGCCCTGTGGTATGCTGTGCAGCTTTACTAAAACATCTGAAATAGGACTCCCAGAGTTTGTTGCTTTGGGTACAGCAGTGCCATTCGCACCTTCACGCACAGCAGGAATGAGCCCACGCAGTTTGGGGTCTGCCTCAGGTGTCCAACCTGTGCCCATCCTCTTTGAGGCTAGGGGCTCTCTGCCTCTTGGGTATATATTTATGTGTTGCTGTGTGCCAGGAATTACTGTGAGAGATGGACTTTCATGGTGCATCCAGCTGTGGATGGTCCCTGCAGTGGCTTGTGTGCTCAGAAGCACCCATGGCCCCATGTACCAGTTTTATCCCAATATATTAACTTACATTCCAATATATTAATTTAAATACATTTACAATGGCTTGTCCATCACTGGAATAACAGTAATATTAATAACTACTTTGATGATAGCTGTACTGCTTCACAGTGTCTCTCTGATTTCCAGCACTTCTGTAATTTTCTTGTTGCAGACATGCTTTATTTTAACTCTGGGAAAATTGCATTTCTTTGAAAGATATTCCTTTCACTTTTAGAAGCCAACAAGCAGGGTCTAGAGTGATTTTGCTCAGAAACATGCACTTTTCAGTATTCCTGATGAGTCAAAAGCTAGCAAATAAGCACAGCAGTGCTTTCAGGTTTTGGAATTTCCACTTTTTCTAGAAAAAGTCTTGTTTATAAAGCACAATAAGTTAAACCCAATGATGCTATCAATCTTCCTGTGCCTCTCCCTGTAAAAGTTAAAAAGAAACCACAGCTCCCAAGAAAGGTTTTATATTCACAACTTCTAGCTGGTGGCAGTGATGGTTTGTTAAATATATATATTTAGATAAAGTTAAAATGCACATTAGATTTAAAAAATATAGAAAATGAATAATTTATGGCTTCTTACATCATTCCCTTCTGGCCTGCAGCTGCAGGGAGAGCTCAATACTTCTAGGTGTTTGGCCATGGGACTTCCTTATGAAAAGCAGCCAGAGAGTTCAGTGAAATGAGGTAAATACTTTGTTAATACGGTGTGTAAGTCCTCAGCAATCAGCTCTGGAGCGATAAGCAGCTCCACACTACCAGGCGACACTGGGACAAGTGGGGCAGCCTTGACAAGCAAGGAGTTAAAAGGGGTGATGTTTTTCTGCAGCTTCTGGGGAGGCTTTGTTCACAGTAAATATTGCCCCAGACCCATAAATCCCAAGGCATATACTGTCTGACACTTTATCATGAGCAAAGCCACTACTGCAAGTGTTCTTCTATGCCTAAATGCCTTTTACAGCCTGTATACTGTATAAGTTCATGTGTATCTGCTCAAAATCAGCCAAAAGACTTGAAACATGAAACAGTCTTCTGGCCAGGACAATTCACCACAGAAAACTGGAATGGGACTGTGGTATGTATAATGTGAATGGAAGGTGGCTTGTGTATTGGTTCTGATGGTAGTGAGGAACCAGGGCTGGGGATCATGGTGATTTGTGAGAGATGTGAAAGGAAATGATGACTGTCTACAGCAGTGTTCCCCTTTTCTGTTGTGTCAAGTCTGGAATTTCTCACCATGCCCCAAACAGAGAATCAAATGCCTGACAGTCTGACAGTTTCATGAATGATCAAAAAACTGTGATGCAAAAAATAGAAAACTATTTTAAACAATTATATCTTTGAAGTTAACGATGCAAAATTAATGATGCAATTTTCTCAGGCAAATTAAAGATAAAAAAGACACCAAAACAAAACACACCTTTCCTTTTTTTCCCAGATCCATCCAAAATAAATGTTTGCTATTTGACCTCAGTAAACAACTTTAAATATTTAATGCAAACTCCAAGCTCCAGTTCTCACGCTGAATTTCTAAATTAATGAACTCAAGTAGAAGG
Organism: Megaceryle maxima; assembly: GCA_024605025.1. NCBI lineage: Eukaryota > Metazoa > Chordata > Aves > Coraciiformes > Cerylidae > Megaceryle > Megaceryle maxima. Next base: position 27,990 of record JANHGN010016932.1, read on the forward strand.
TTTAAGTTACAGAGAATTGAGAGGAATGGGACATATCGTAGAACTAGGTTCATAACTCTGTCACAGATGCAATCCACTGCTGAACATTGATCACAATGTAGGTTTTTAAGGCATCTTAACCTGAGACAGAAACCCAGTATCTGGGGATAAGAATGCAAACTATTTGTAGTTGTTGTGGCTTGTTTTGTTTTGTTTTTTAAATGGGAAAGGCTAAGGAAAAAAAAGCACAAATATCTGGGAATAAGAGTTAGCAAAACTGAGAGTGGTTCTGTAATCTTAACTGATTCAATTTGTTTGCAATATGTGAGGTTCTACGGAGAGTATTTGAAATAAATTTGCTATCTTGCTGTTTTCTTGATAGTTTAGAAAGAGCACTTTCTCTGCTCCACACAGTCTGTGGCTGGAGTCCAGCATGTAAAGCTGGATGCATATCTTCTCCACTTTAAAACTGCAGAGTGAGAAAGGGAATAAATTACAGATGTCTCTTTCAGGAGGCCCACCTGATTTTTGCATTAGCTAAAGGCGATCACCTTCCAGGTTAATTTCCCCTCTTCATGCCTTGCAATGCACTAAAGTAAGGTGGCAGTGAAGGGGAGTACAGGGTGTGCTTGGCAGTTCTCTCTGCAAAAAGATGTCAGAACTGGGTAGGATCATGGAGGTTTCATTGTCTTTGAGTTTTCTGGTTGCTTTGTTCTTTCTAAGCAAAAGAGGAAGCTGTCTCAGCAGATCCCACCATTTGTAATCACTGAAGACTAACAAGTATTAATCAGGAGAATTAGATTGCCCCTTTTTTTTGCTGTGCAAATTAGAAAGTTTCAGGGTAAATGGGACATGATCTGCTTTTCCTTGTTATCATAGCTGCTGAAAACTCAACAAACCTTTCTGCCCACAGGTTTATTCCTCTGTCTGAAATGTGCTGTCTACCCCAGGTGTTCTTGTAATCCCATGGGGCAATTATCATTAAACTGGGGATCCCAGAAAAACACTGCAAAACAGGAAAAAATCTAAGGATCACACACACAAAAATGCAAGAGTGTGGCTGCAGAAATGGAGTTGCCATAGCTGTTAAAGACTCAGTGAGACAGGGTGGAATCCAGTGTTTTGGAAGGTTTCCCCGTATGACACAAGATTTTGGAATTTTACAGCTGGTAAATCCTTATTAACACAGGCAGCCACTACTGGCCTGGATCCCCTGGCTCACTGTTTACCATGGGGGCGCCTGGTGGAAGTTTGCCTGGTCCTGATTATTCAGCTTTGAATCTTAATTGTTTAAAGAGAATATTAAAAAATAATAATAATTCTTGGCATAAACAAAAGGGAGAGAGACAAGCTCCCATCACCTGTTGACAGAAAATTGATCATGTAGAAAGCTGGCATGGGGAGTGGAATTCCCTATTCTCCCACTTAGTCATCGCATCCTGGTGTGACTCATTTTATTACATGGAGGTTCCCAGTGGTTTTATTTTGAGAGGAGCTTTTGTTTAATTATTTATACACATACACACAAACACACATAAAATCTTAAAACAGCAAATCAGTTTGGATGAATTGGCATAAGGTATCATAAGAAGAGCTGGGGAATGACCAGCTGCCCCTGATGCTTCACTGCTCAACTACTGTATTTATGTTTTATTTTAGCATAAATTGAATTTCTCAACAATAGATGGGAAGAAATCTCCTCTAGACTTGTTCTCACTGTGCAAAATGTCAGATTTGGGGCTGGGCTGGATGGCGGATGACTAATCCATTGGCCTTTTACCTCCCAGACCTTGACTTGTATCTTTGGCCTTGATGACTCAAACTTATGTCCTCAGTGAAATGAAGGCAATGGCCTCAGCTCATCAAAAACAGAGCTCCATTAACTGCAGTGGGCAGTCTTGCTTCAGAAAGCAGAAAAAATCAATGGAAATCAAGCTCAGTGTAAGATTCAATAGCTCCACTTTTGTGAGTTGTAAGTTCATTCATTCTGTGTTTGCTCTAAAGTTTGAAAACTACTCTGAAGTAAAAGCTTAGGAGACAGCTGCTTATGACCCTTCTGCTGAGCAATGTTGCACTGACATGAAACAGAATAACTTCTTAGCTGAAATCAGGATTTGTCCCCAAAAAGACTGGCAGAGACTTTGTGTGAGTGTTCCCCTGACCGTAAGGTTTCTGTATCCCAGAAGTGGTGTCTGTTCTGCTGGAAAACTTTCATTGTTGTTTAGTTTGTTCTTGGGATAGCTCTTAAAAAAAAAAACTTTCCTATTTCCCTGAGATGCTCATCATCTACTGATAAAAGCTGACAGAGGTAATCATTGTGCTTTTTGGAAGACTTTCCAAGAAACACAGTGAATAGGGACAATTCATTGCAAGCCCAAGGGAAACTGCAGAATTGTGTAGTTGGGGCAGCTGTCCCACTAGCTACCGGACACAGCTTCTTTGGGGAACTACCATGGTTTGCTGCCTGGGAGAAAGGTAACAGGTTGTTCATTAAGTAATTTGTGTAATGCTTGACTGAAAAGCAATGTACATTTTCAAGCATAAAATCACATGTAGGCAGAGAATCACATACAGAATTGGCACAATAATATACTTATCTGAGAACTGGAGAGAACTGCAGAGGAAATTTCCTGAACCTCTCAGTCTATCAGTCATGCTTGTTCAAATAAAGCAGTAAGTTTGTTTCTTTGCTAGTTACTGACCCCAAAGTCATGAGTAAGGGATCATGAATAATGTGTAAAGGCTGTAACTGGTTCAGAAAACCTTTAATTGGCTAATTAAAAAAAGCCCTATAAGGGGCTGCAGAGAATCACCCAAAATGTTCCTAATGCAGACTGACATTTTGATTTTCCCCAAAGTTTGAAGCAAGACTTTTGGTATGATCACAGTTTGAGCTAGAGAGGATAGAATTACTTTCTTCCAACAACTCATTCATTCCTCCAAAGAGTGCTGACACAATCAGATCTCTCATCAGGGTTTAATGCTAAGTCTCATAGCCCTGAAGCAGCACAAAAATCTCTATTTCCTGAACATTTCACTGACCTGTGGTATTAAGACTTGCCAACTAAGACAAACCATTAAATGAACAGGGAACCACAACAGTAAAAATATTGCATGAGGCAGCCATCGCTGGTAAGACCTCAGGGTCTAAATCCAAAATTATTTTATCATCCTTAGTGGAACTACTGCTTATTTCAGAGGCATGGATTGAATTCCATATAGTGGAGGTAGAATTTGAGACACACCACACACATAGATGGGGCACCAAGTTCCTGTGTGATCCACACATGTACCAGGACATCCGTGTAGTCCCCTGGCTGGCGTATGTTGCGGTAAGGACAGCCCAGTGCTGAACGTGACTTACAAAGTGCACGTTCTCTGCATCTGTGCTCTCACACTCTTACAGTATACTTCAGCAAAAATGATGTGGTTACTCTTGCAGCTTTCTTACCTCTCCACTGTCGAAGCAGGTTTAATTATATGCAGTAAATCACTATCTGTACTTGTAGACTTTAGATTCAGTTTTTAGTCAATCTTGGGCTTAGTCTTCTCAGTCTGCAAGCAGGGAGGGGACCAGCCATTTGTCTCATTTGTGGCATGACAGAATTACAGGGTAATTAAGGCCAGAAGGGATCTCAGGAGATTGTTGAGAGCAACCTCTTCCTCAAAGCAAAATGCATCTGTAGTGTTTAGGTACCACCTGCTTTGTGACACTGGCACTGGAGAAAAAGGCTTACTTCAGTGTACCCATGTCATGATGCGTGTTTTGTACTGGGGACTGTGCTCTATCATCATATCAACATCATGATTTTTAGCATATCCTTGTAATAAAAATCCCATTTTTGCTGATCATTTTCCTCAAACATCCACTTTAATTTCCTCCTAAAAATTTTCTCATTTATGCATGTTCTAAAGATGATAAATGTGTTGACAGTTTGGTGAGAGTTTTCTGTGTTCAAAATTTCCTCGAATTATTCTACAGGTGGGCGATAGACTTCTCAGTTTATTCCTTCTGCTTTCCATTAATTCTCTGAGTGTGCAAAAAAATAGGTTAAAGTAGAGAGAGATTTTTGAATGTGGTTGTATTTTTCATTTCATTCACAGCCTCCCTCATCCTCCTGCCAAAAGCTTACCATAATATGCGTATCCAGAGGGGTTAAAGGAAAAGCAAATATTGATTGTCTCGAGCTAAAGTTTGTACATTCGCAACTATAAAAGTGAAGCAGTGAGACAGATGGAGCCACATCATGATATTTAAGCATAAAGGTCAGGGAGAGATCTGCAGAGTGGTTATATTCAACAGGGCTCCAGTGCTTAAAGAACAGGGATTGCTGCTGCTGACAGATTTGTTAGAAACCTGTTTAGCTGCCACGAGCATGAATCTGTCCAAACAGAAGCATCTATCATCATTAGAATGATAACCCCAAATACATTTCTTTCTTGTTTGTTTGGCCTTATTCTTGTTCTTACTCTTAATCCCCACGGACTTTGGACTCAGCCTAAACATCATTTGATTTTTATGGTTGGCTTCATTAGCTTTTAATGCCATTTCAGTGGCTCAGTTACTAATTCAAATCCACTGTGATTGTGGTTGCATATGCTTTGCAGGCCTTTTGAATATGGCAGATGATTTGGCCCATTTCTCCTTTATTTTATGCATTTTGGACGAGAAAATCCTTTTGATTTCTACCTTCTTTGAGAAGTTAGTGGCGTTGTATCTGCACAGACTGTTTGAATTTAGCAGTATAGAAACAAAGATGAAAATGTTCTGCCTGGAGGAAAGCCAATGTCAAATATTGCCACTTGGCTGTCCTTGTTGTCAGGACATCTTCATATTGCATTGCTTACACAGTTCCTGATGTGTGTGTCTATCAGAGCTCTTATTTTAGGACGTATTTTGTTGTTTCCTTTTCCCGTCTCTTTTCCTCAGAGAACTATAAAATTTATCTTTTGGGGGTTTTTTGGGAGGTGTGCGGGGAAGTTCCTTAACCATACTATGATGGCTGCTTCTCACAAAGGTCACCTAGAAGAGGAATCCCCACATTACATATTTACTGCTCTGTCATCAGACAATACATTTAGTATTTGCAGGCTTCCCTGAGATGTTTACCATTTCAACAACAGTGAAGAGTTAGCTGTGTTAACAGTGGTATAGATTTAACAACAGCTGAAGTGAATGCTTATTGTTAAATAATGGAAGTATTTTCCATCCCTTTGCACAGTGGTCTGTCCTTTGGGATGTGAGGGCCAAACAGCAAAGCGGGTGAGAGCCTTGCTGGCTCTACCTTGCTTAGGCTGTCTCTGCTCTGGCAGTCTGTCACTAATCCCCACGTTAGTGTAGTAAACACAACTGATTCACTGTGAAGGAACTTGAAACTTAAAAAAAAAAAAAAAAATTATTTCACATTTTCTCCTTGCACTAGAATGCTGTGGCAGTAGGGGCATGAGGTGTTGCAGGCTTGGGCTCTCTCCTCTCTCTCTTGCTGTGAGGGTCTTCCTCACAGGTAGATGGATGGAGTCAAAATTTCTGCTGTTCCTGAGCAGGAAGGATCAGGGGCGAGGATCAAAGCTAGAGCTGTGTGCCCGCTCCTGACCCGCCATGAGCCAGGCATTCTACACAAACACCCTGGGGAGCAGCCTGTCCTGAGGGAGGAAGGGGCATGATGTTGGTGACAGTCTCAGGGAAAACCCTGCTCTTCCTTGTGCGTATTTCGGGCCCAGAACATAGCTAAGGTGTCTCAGGCTTAGGGTGCTAGGGAAGGCTAGGTCCTGCCTGGTGTGGTGGGCACACTGTGAGGGACCCCTGAGCTGGAATGTCTCAGAGCTGGGGCAGGCAGGGCCCTCCCTGGGGTTGCAGCCCAGCCATGGAGCAGGAGCTCAAGTCCCTTTCGGGGAGGGGCTGCCTGGAGAGTAGATCACATCTGTCAGCTCATTGTCTGCGCAGAGCTGAGAACAAAGAGGAAAACAACAGAAAAAATGCAAAATGCATTTAAAAATACTCTTTCATTTCCCTTTTTGCCAGAAGCAGAAGTACTTAAATAACAGAAGACAAAAGCAGCTTTTGCAGAATTTCCAAGACTTGGGAAAAATAAAAAGTCCTGTGAGAAGGACTGTTTGTAGGAGATTTCCACCCCTGTCCTGCCAGTCCTGGGTGTGCAGTCTGGGGAACCCCTGCAGAAATGCACCCAGGAGCTGCCTCCCCCTCTCTAAAGCAAACACCAGCCTTGTGGCTGCAGTATTTCAAGTCACGTTATTTCGTTTGGATATGTGTCCCCTATTAATTTTAAAGTCAAGCTTTCAGAAAGGTATGAGGCTTTTTTTTTTTTTTTTTCCCCATCAGTACTTTTCTGCTGCAAATTGCTCAGCTAAAAGGCTCAGTAGACTAAAAATCAAAAGAGTAGAGATTAAAATCTAAAAAGAAAAAAGTAATAAGGAAGGCATTGCTGAAAGATTCTTCTGGGAAGTGTGGGCGACAGTAGATTTAATAAATATTTGTAGCCAGTTGAAGCACCCAGTCTGTGTACAAATGTCCTGTCACTACAGATGTACTTGTATAGCACGGGGGTTACTTTGATGGTATTCCATACAAGGGATCAAATTTTATTTTCCTCTAAAAATAAAATTTTATGTAACTCAGAATGGAGATGAGCTGTATGGATGTAATTAAGAGCAGAAAAACTTCTAGTGTTTCAGGGGTGAGGGCTGTCACACGTGCAATGAGCTGCTTTTACAGTGTATGATGAATATTTGGTGCTTTATAGTGACTTCAGGACTGCCAGGGGCACTCTGTCACAGCCTGCGGTGGTGGCAGTGCTGAGGCATAGATCCACTGTCAGAGGAGATGTTGGGCTTGTTCGTTGGTCAGAGATGTGTTGCTAGATAGCATGCGCTGGGGTTTCATCTTGTGCATACAAGAAGCGAGTATAATTAGTGAGAAGGCAAGCGTAACAGAAATCAAGCACCCCATGTAGCTGCTTTCCCAATTACAGTAACAATCCATTCCTGTTGAACTACTTCTAGAAAAACCTATGAGGAAAAAAATCTAGAAAAACTTCTAGAAAAAAACTGAGAATTGAGAGCATCTGCCAGTTTCACTGTGCAGCACCTCTAAAAATCAGCCCTGAAGTGGCTCAGATGGCTTAATTCCATCTCCACACACCCCCTACAAGATCAGGATTTTAAGTTAGTCCTTCCTCCTTGCCCATTCCACCATTTACCTAACTGGTGGGGAGTCATGTGGTCTTAGCTTAAAATAGCTGAAACTTTGCTGAGCTGCTGACCAAATGAGACCATTAACAAGTTATCTGACCTTCTGATGCCCTCCATCACTCAAGCTCACTGAAATAAAGTCTGGTAAAAAGCAGATGTTGCACCTGTGCTAAATATTTCATTCCTCAGTTTGGCTAATTTCTACATAAACATTTAATTTTAATATGTAAGCCTTTTCCTGGCGAGAGAAGTGTTCAATGACATGTTTAAATTAAATACTGTTGCTTTTGGTTAGGACTGGAAAGGTGCTTGAAGTTGTGTGATTTGAGAGCTTTGCTAACTTGATGCCCTTAATTTGTCTCCTTTTTTAAAGTCAAACTTAATGATTTTAAAAAAATACAGTGAGCTTAATATTGTGATATTCTTCTAGATGGGCAGCAGATCTGGGAAATGGAAGCAACAGTGGACAAAGATAAGAGCCAGCCTGTAAGTATGCAAAATGTCCTCTCCTTGGGCTTCTCAGACAGCAAGTTGTATTCAAGGGGTAGTTTTCAAAGAGCATCTCAAAACCAGAAAGAGCGGCTATCTTACTGCTATGATGAACAAATGTCAAATGCTCCAGCAATAAACGTATTGCAAAAAGAAACTATTCATTTAGCAGTAACTAACAGCAAATTGAATAACTGCTAGATTTTGTGTTCTTGCAGAAGACTCTATTGTATCAGCCCAGTCCTCTGCCGGATGCTGGCTGTCCTGACTTCCTTTTGCCTCTATGGGAGATTTGGGTGCTCTTTACTTTGCAGGACAGGATTTGTACTATAGTATTTAATATGAACATTGATCTTTCAAGGGAATTGAGCCTCTTTGTTCACTTTGCTTAATGGGACCTTACTGTAGTCATTCAGTACATTTAGGAGCTGGCATTTGCGTTGCCATGGGCCATGCCTGCCCTTGCGGAAGGGAACGGAACACTCGCTGCTAATTTCCATGGAAGCAGGATCTGGCTGTATATAGGTAAAAAGACTATAGAATAATCAAGTTGATTCTAACAAAAGGAGGGAATTCTGTAATACATGCTTGTTTATCAAGCACAGTGTGATTAACATTTATCACCATTCTGTCTGTTTTATTTGTAGCTGAGGCTCCTCTTTCCAAGTTGAGGACAACATCAAATACAAGAGAGGATTCAGTACATAGAAATCAGCTTCCTGATACCAAAAGTCTTCTAATCTTTTACCATCTGCCATTTTTTTTCTTTTCTTCTTCTCATACCCTTCTTTCTAGGGATAAATAGGAAGATTTCTCTTTCTTTATGCCTAGGTGCGTAACAAGGGAGGTGCACACAAAAATTTCCTGTTAGCGTCAGTTACTAATTCTATATTGTCACCTTTTGTTGTTTCAGAGCATGCTTTTTGTAGAAATACCAGAGTACCGTAACAAGCACATTCGCACAGCTGTGAAGGTGAATTTCTACGTCATCAATGGCAAAAGAAAAAGAAGCCAACCCCAGCATTTTACCTATCACCCAGGTAATTCTCAAGGACAGAGCAAGTGTTGCCTAGTTCTCATGACTGAGATTTCATTTCCTGCTATGTTGTATTCTTGCTGTTATTTGATGATCTAAATTTCACTAGTTTAATTCAGCTAAGTGCAGCTAAACACTCAGCAACTGTTTGGATTATCAGAGGCATATGATTTATGATCAGGAATTTCCCATAAATTTAAGTGGACAGTTATCTTGTCAATGGGCTGATATTGCCCCGTTCACTTGATGGAATTTTGCCAACAGGCTCAGTAGGAGCAGACTCAGTCTGTGATGTGATGTGCTGTGACCTTGTGAAAACCATGAGCGTTGCCTTCCCCAGCTGGTGTGTTCCTCAGTAAGATATCATCAGATCTGGGAAAGTAACAAGGGCTTGGTATGAGGTCAGACAAGCAATATATATTCTTCAAAATGAGCCTGGTTACAAAAAATATGAATGTTTTTCTGATGTTCTTCCTCTTGGGATTTGGTGAGCTATGTCACAATAAATGCAATAGGATTACTAATGAGATTCTCAGAATTTCTCAGCTTTGGCTGAGAGAAAAATATTGTGAGAAAATCAGAGTATTGTGTTTGTGGAAACCAGAAAGCATAAAGTAATAGTACCAGATTTTATGTAAGCTTCAAAATGATGCCTTAATTTGGCTTGTTTCTAAGGACAGGCAACCATTCATTCTGATTTGTATTTTGGTCTCCTCCAGCCTGAAAATCTCTGGTCTTCTCCCTGAATTCATGAACTGCATAGGGTACCTCCAGTGTGAAGGTTTTGTATAGTTGCTAAATTGTTCTGCTGTGGCTAGTATTGAGAAGTACAATACTATCCAATGTGATCTCTAGAATAGACCACTTCAGAGAAGGAATTGCTACACTTCTAAAAAAGAACCCTGTTGCATGACCTTTATATGGTTTCCATTGTATGGTATTTCTGTACTGAGTTTTGGTGAAGATTTGACCAAAATAAATATTAGAAATATGAGAGTTTGTCTGTAGAGGACCATTATTTGTCCACAACAAGATTTGCACAAGTCTTAGTAAATCGTGGTCTTCTAAATGATGGTATCAGAAAGGTCTTCAGCTCTCAGTACCGATGAAGTTACATGCAGCAAAGGAACTAAAAAGAAAGCTCTAAAATAATTCAACTCTGCCTTTGGTCATTAGTTAAATGTTTGACAGAAAAATGAGGAGTTGTGTATGTCAGTATCTCTATTCAGTCTTCCTTTGAGATGAAAGCACTACACGAAACACCTATCTATGGCTTCTTATTTTGCTTATGTTCCAGAGTGGCCCTTAAATGAATTAGAATATGAGCTACAGTATTGAATTTTTCACTTTTTAGACATTTGTGGTTAAATAGCTCATTAAAGATTTTCAAGAACCTCTTAGTAGAGTGCTTTCAAGAGAGACTCTGCCGTGATTGTGTATACGTGACTTATTAAACTTGATGTCTGTGAGATATGAGCTTGCACATGCAAATCTTGTAAACAGCCTAAATCTCTTACTACTTCAAGGAAAATCTCTCTGTTTCTCATCAGCTTCTTACAAATAATGTCCTTTGCATGCTTTATTCTAGTACCATCAATCAAAACAGAGCCCATTGATGACTATGATCCAGCTTTAATCTGCAATACAGTACACAGTGGTCTGGGAACAGTAACACAGCCTTACTATTCACAGCACACAATGGCCACCGAATCCCCTTCCTGTCTTGTGGCCACTATGGCTCCTTGCCAGCAGTTGCGCTCAGGCCTTTCTTCTCCCGATTCTCGATACCATCAGCAGAATCCAGCCGCTGTAATATACCAAAGAAGCAAGAGCCTTAGCCCGAGCCAACTGGGCTACCAGCAATCCAATCTGATGGCTACACCAGTTGCTATTTCAGATGCCCATAGGTCAGTACTGGTGCACGCTGGTTCTCCAGGCCAAACTTCAGCGGTGCTCCACCATTCTCCAGGCAACCATCAATCTTCTCCAGTGATTCACTATTCTCCAACCAACCAGCAGCTGAGGTGTGGAAGTCACCAGGAATTTCAGCACATCATGTGCTGTGAAAATTTTACATCCAATGTTGCAAGATCCAGCCAGCCCCAGGTCAGTCAAGCACAAAGGTTAAGTCCAAGTTCATATCCTACCGTGATTCAGCAGCAGACAGCCTCAGGCCAGCGAGCAGCAAAAAACGGACCGCCAGTTAGTGACCAGAAAGAAGTGTTACCAGCTGGAGTCACTATTAAACAGGAACAGAATCTGGACCAAGCGTATCTGGATGACGGTAAGAACTGTACTTCTCTTGTATGGGTTGGTTTGTTGGAGGGAGGAAGTTTAGGACTTAAATATCCCACCCGTTCCTCAATACAAAACCAATGTGGCCATTTTGGTGGGTGTGGATATTTGCTGTTTGCTCATGCTGTGTTTTAGTCTTTCATCAGCTTGCATTTTTGGTAGGTGGCAATGCACTTTGGCAACTGAGAGAAAAACTGTTCTGCAGAAAGCCTCTGTCTTGCTTCATGCCGTGGAGTGAGCTGTCAGGTTTCAAGCTGTCACCATTTTGTTTCCATTTGCCAAAAGTTAGTTTGGAAAATGGAGAATCTGAAAGAAAATGCACTTTTAAATTACTTTTTTATTATTCATATCAGGGCAAAGTCCACTTTGTAAAATGCTTTTTGTACATTTTGTACCAAAAAAAAAAAGCTCATTGAATAGTCTATCAGGGCCTGTAATGAATGGGGTAGTGCTGCAGGCAAGACTATTGCAGATGTTCTAGATGAACAGTAGGACATTGATAAGTAAAACAGTGCTGTTTCTTTGTTGTGAGCCAGCAGATTTAGCCTTTAGGAATGAATATAAGTTAGAGTAAAACTTTCTTTGAACATACCCTGCTTATTCTTAGGTAGGCAGCTACTGGCAATCTGCTTGATTGGTTCTTTTATTAAATATATGATCCTTGCAAGAGGAAGTCAATGCAAATTTAATCGTAAAGGCCAGTAGGAAACCCGACATTGATTTTTGTGGGAGCAGAATGAGGTTGCTGGATATATTGCTGCAAATACAGGGTGTTCTTATGCATGAAGTACCAACTTGATTTTCACATATATTCACTGCTGCTGTTCTTGCAGTCAAGGCAATTGCATGGTTTGATCTTGTGAATGTGCACCATTATGTGCTTTGCGAGTACCCAGTAGTTTGGGATTTTTCCTGCAGTTACTCACCTAGAGTTGTGAAATTGTGCCCATGAAAGTTTTACTTTCTTCAGCATAGGTACCGAGTGCTTTGTGGCTGTATCGTGTACAGCTGGTTTTGCTGGCAGAGCAGAGTTTGGATGGTTTTCTCTGTTAGTCTGTGTTTGAAATATGGTTTATATAGCTTTGGTGCCATCACAGTAAAATCTGGAGAGTTTTTACTGGTCCTCTTGTCAGAATAGGAGTGTTGAATTGAGATTTAACAGTGAATTTGATTTAGGAGATGTACTGGATCTGCAAAAAAGTAGCTAAGTAAAATCCATTTCCCATTCAGGGAATGGGGCATGGTAACAAAGCCAGATAATATTTCTGATAGTGGAATTGAACACTGTGTGTTAAGGTACTTTTAATATGAGAAGTGGAGAGATTCTTATACATTTCTAAAAATACTTAGTACAAAGCCTGTAAAAGAAAGAAAAAAGAAAGAAAAAGAAAATCTTGAAGTAGAAGCTAGCAAACTTCATAATCAAGCCAAAGTCCACTTAAATGAACTCCCAAAATGGACTGCAAAATTAATTTGACTGGGTTTTGAATCAGGGCAGTAACATCTAACTGTAGGATAGTTCACAAGGGATGCACTCAACCTCCGTTCTAAGTGAAGACGTTAGGCAGAATAGCAGCAAGTTAATAATGAAATTGCAGGCTTTCTACTTGGCTGACCAGATCATCTTGAATTGATTTTAACTAGAGATTAATTTATCAATTATGCCACCCAAGTTAGTCCAGGCAAGATCAGTCACATGCAGCCTCTTTACTGAGCTCTGTGAGTTTACATTAGCTAGAAGTGTGACTTGGAGAACTGTGATTTACTTTAGGACTTTGCAAAACATTTCATTCTGAAATGCTCAGGACTTGAATTGAAAAGCCACGTTGTTTGCTGCTGGGGAAAAGTGACTCAGAACATAACAAAAGCCATATTTTTCTTAACTAGAAAGTTTATTTTTGTGCTTTATAGTATTAAAAGAAAGCAAACCCAAAGGATTATGGAGGCTTTACCCTCAAATCCCTTTTATCCAGAAAGCTCTTCTGAGATAAAATGAGTTGTTAGCTCTTGCTGTGATTTTTTCACGGATAGATGCTGAGATGATGGTTCCCAAGACAGGCTTGGCATGAGTGCACTGCCCTGCCACTGATGCACGGACTGTTAGGCACCCACTGTTTCAGTGTCTTTTGCTTCCCTTCTCTCTTATTCCCTTCCCCCATCTTCTTCCTCCCTCTTCTTTGTTCTTCTTTCTCTGTATTTCTGCTGACAGTCCAGCTTTTGTCCCTTTCTGTGGTTGTGACCTCCTCTTGTCAATTCTTATCCTCTGTCTTCGCGGTTAACGCACAGCCTTGTTGTTCTGAACTTTGCTTCTATTCTCAGCTTTGCCACGAACTTCTTGAGTGACCTGGGATAAGCCCTGCTCTGTTAGTTCCTCATTCCTGAAGCTGTTGCTTCTCAGAGAGGGTACACTGTCCTAGCCTTTGAGCAATCCTGGAAGTAGCCAGAGAAGAACATCTCAGACTTAACAGAATTTCTTCACCTCTTCCAGATTCCTGCTGGCATTGCTGGCAGTACCCTTCATTATTTCCTTCCCTACTGTAAAAATAAAAGCTATTTGTCCTTCTTCCTGAAACTATGGTTGGCTCTTTGCTCAGAGCCTTTACCACTCCACAGAGCACATAGTACTAGGTACTTGGCACACCTAACCTGCCTTTACCTCCTGCCTTTTAAAGATAAGAACTGGTTCTACCTCCACAGGAGGATTACAGTCAAATCTGTGACCAGAGCTTACAAAGCTGTAAGCACTTGAGGTTGAAGAGCATCAGCAGGACCTTAAGGCAGGTAATGAGGAAGGGACTATTTATGAAAAGTTGTCAGAGAAACTTTTGTTCCACACTTCTGCCTCAGAGATTTGTTGGAAGTACTTTGGGAGTGAAGATAAGCCATGGTCAGGAGATCCTTCAGGATGCATGAGGTGTCCAGGCTAATGCTGGCAAGCAGTGATTAACTTCAAATGCAAGTGAAAGCCATAGGATGAGAGAGTGCACAGCACAGTTCAGCCTCACTATTATTCATAATCAAAACCACCCACAGTGGTAACAGTTACACAACCAACCACAGAAGTATGTAGACAAATAGAACTTAGTTCTTCCAGGACCGTCAGAGCAATCAGGTTAGCTATTCAAAACACAAACCCAATTAAAAAAAAAAAAATTAGTTATTTGCAGCACTGTCCTGGTGACGTGGGATGCAGAGAGGGACCCAGGACTTGGGACACTGGCTGTGCCCTGGACCGCCCATGCTCATCCTGCAGAGCCAGAGGTTTTCTGTGTAGCCCTGGGGAAGCCGCTCAGCTGCCGTGTGCTGCAGCTTCCCATCTGTGACACAGAGATACGAGGATCGTGTGACAACAGCAATAGGGGGATAAATGCATCACAGACTCAAAGCACTCAGATGTGATGCCATCTAGAAGTGCCTTGTAGAGAGTTGAGTGTCAAGTATGGCTTTTTCCATATACAAATATTGGACGTGTAGCTGTTGGCTTGAATGTTATCAACGTGCCTGTCTTACATTTAGTTGTTCTCTTTGGTTCAGCTGTCATGTTGTGAGCTTTTTACTTTACAAAGCAAAATGATTGTCATTATTCAAATAGTAACTATCTAACCACATCTGACACTTATAACTGTGTGCTTGATACAGCAGCTCTAAATTATTTTTGGTGCACCAGTAATCGTTACTGGGGAGGAGAACAGCATGGCAGATGCTTGTGTAATGGTTTATCAGGCTGCCAATCAGCAGGGACGTTTTACAGTGAACTCATGTATTTCACAGAAAATTTCAGACATACCAGATATTTCTTTAGAAAATGGATCTGCAGGGTGTGCAATGTGGTGCTTGTCCATCACCCAACACTTTCAATCACCTTCGCTGTGAGCAGTGTGCTATTTTTGCAGTTCTGCTCCCCACCACAGTAACCAATGCTCTAACCATGGGGCTCATCCAAGACCATTCGGAGTGCTTTTACTTTTCGTGTTCTTTCATTTAACAAGAAAAAAATCCCCACAGTGACATTAAACTAAATTCAAATCCCTTCTTTCCTCCACATTGGAAGAATCTTTCTTTTTTGACCAGCTTGTTTCTCCTTAGGCCAGTAGCTGTTAGGCACAAGCCTGAGCAGTGTGCACCTCCAGGAAACCCTAGGTCTCCTGGGGACCCAAGTAGCAAAGCTACTGTGTCAGCCCTGAGTAAGCGGCAGTTGGGGGCTGAGCTCTTTCCTGCTGGCTTTGGTCTCTCACCACCCTCTTTGTAGTGTGCAGCAGCTTGCTTTGCATCCATGCTGGTCCTGTGTTCTCGGGGCATGGAAGGAGAAGGTCAGTACAGCCAGGAGGGAAGGAAGGACACAGGGCTCCCTCTCGCAGCTGGCGTGATCCTCGGGGCTTTGGCTCGGGTGCTAGCACGTTGTGAGCATCCTACTCTCCCTCCCCAGCCCCTGCACGGCGGATGGAGGAGGGGGTGGCACGAAGCCAGCTCTGTCAGCTTGCTGCCGGCTGGGGATTCCCTGTGTTGGGGGAACCTCAGCTGCATGATGAAGGCAGTTTTAAGCCCTCCATGTATTAGAGCAGTGGAGCCTCACTAACAAGGGCCAGGGGTCCAGCCACCTGTCTGGCTGTAGAGAAGCTGTTCTTCTCTCTTAACACTGTATTGATTTCATTCCCAGAAAGCACAGAAGATGGTGGCTTTAGGAGCACATTTTAATTGGGTTTGTAGTTCTTTTCATCATGTGTCCATGCACAGAGTAAAATAGAAATACAGGACAGAGAGGGAAGTGTTCCTGCATCCTGGCATTTTAGGCAGGGGTGAATTTGAATGCTGGAAATGGGCTGTGGTTCAGTTAGAGCAACTGTTTGCATCAGAAAAAGCCATGCTCTGTTTCTAATTAGAATTACTTTTCATAGAAGGTGTGGTCATTTCTGCTCAGGCAGAGTTTGACTAAGAGTGGAGCATGTATGTTCTGCAAAACATTTTGCTCAAACACTCTAGCAAATCTAGATATTCATCAGACTCATTCTTGAATCTCTGACTCACTTTGTTGCAGATTTTCTGTCCTCTGTTGGGACCTTACAGCACTACATTGTTACACTACATGCTTTATTTTTGGATCACTGCTATTGTGGGTTTGTGCCCCAGTCATATGTCAGATCCTTGCTTCTAGAGGCAATATGAAAAGAGAACAAAAAGGTGGTTCTTCCCCCAGAAACCTGTAGTCTGTTGGTGGGAAGTAGAATGATAAGTGTATCAGGAAGAAGGTCTCATGGGTTGTGTCTGGGCTTGGCTTTTCATCAAGTATTTAATTTCCCTTTACCTCAGTTTACCACTATTAAGAAGTAGCATGTTATCCTTCCCTCTAGTACAGTTAAGCATTTAATTGATTCATGTTATTGAAATTCACATGAATTCTCAGGAAAAAAAAGAGCTGCATACCTGAATAAGAACTAAATATTTGTATTGTTATGGAAGGCTGGCATCTGATGGTCTTCTTCACCTCTAGAAACAATCTGCTATATGAAAATTCAGACAGATCCAGCCCTTTTTCAAGACTGCTGTTTCCCCAGCAGTCTTTCTGAGCAGCTGTCCAGCTGCCTAAAAACATGCAAAACAAAACAAAGCGAGTCAAAGAAAAACCCATACATCCAAAATCAGCAGTGAAGGAAGGAAGAAAATGAATCAAGTGATTAAAACCATAGTTCCACTGGCACCTCTTTGTTCTCAAGCTCAGGAATCTTTAATTGGTGCAGTAAGTGCCCACAGGCAAGTTGTGTTACAAAGCGTTTCCTGTTCAAAAGAACATGCAGACTCCATTAGGAGACCAGGGGCACTGCTGCCAAGAACCGGCTGCAGGATGGGTACGTGAACGCTCTCTCAGTGCCTCGATGGGCAGAGTCCTACCATGAACTGATGCACCAAGACAATAAACCCCAATTCTAGCAATTTGCTGGTGGAAGGCATGCCACCATTTGAAGGCTAACCCAGTGGACTGTTATCAGCAGAAAGGGCTTGGTTTTCAGAAGGCATCAAGCAATTTTCAATGCTAGTTTTGAAATACTGGCAAAGAGTTACATGAAAAAAGAACTTGTTCATGCAGTTGGGAATTGAAAGCTTCTAAACCACAATAAAGTCCGTTCCCAGACTTGCTGTCCATTTACTCCACGCTCATGGCATTCCTTAGACGGTCTGAATCACAGACAGCAGACAGCTCTTATAAAGAAGACCATAGACACCCATCTGTTGGAAGACATCTGCCAAAATAGACCATACATTTACTTTTATTCCTTCAATCCACTTTCAGTTTAAAGGCATAACAACAATAACATTTTTCAGTCCAGTGACACTATTCATCTAGACCATTAGAGAAATGGTAATGAATTAAAAGAAGCAGAAAAGCTTTTCCCCAGCTCTTTTAGATGCATGAATTGAGGCACAGAGCTTTTAAGTGATTTGCCTCAGCTGATATGTCACTGGTAAAACCGTAACTTGCCTAAGGGATCCTAGGCTGCCAGGTGCCCTCAACTGCATCCCTCACGTAGATGTGGGGATACCAAAGGCACGTGAAGCTGTTGTCTGGATATACAGGAGTTGGTAGGTTTTTTAAAAACATTGCACTAAGGGTAGGGATTGACAGAGCTACTCTCTCCTTTTTCTGCCTTCGTACCAGACTGACTCCTTTCATACTGTATGTATCAAAGTACGCTACTTGCTTTCTAGAAGTGAACAACTGATTGCTGGTAAGTAATACTCTGTATGTCACTGAGAACAGGTGTGTCTACTAGAAATACCCTCATTTCTTAGGGCAAAGTCTGGAGACAGAGCAAAGCTGTCATTTGAGCCAGTATAGGATGTAAGGAAAATGAATCAGTGAGCTATGTGTCACACTGGGCATTTTATGCAGAAATTCTTTTCGTTCAGTCAAAATCATAACTGTTTTGACAACATCTTTTTAAAATAGGGGCTTTGGAGATGAGAAGAAATCTATGTGTGGATAGAAAATGGCTTATAACAAAATTGTGCAAAGCGGGAGAGAGGGTTAACTCCTTCTAGAGCTAAATTCACCATTCTCATTGAACCAGAGAAGTGCGCTCTGGAAATCTTTAACAAGGTCTGTTCTACACTTGGGCAGCTTACCACAGAACCTATGCTGGTTAAGGTGGTTGATTTTAAAAATTTTTTTTTTTTTTTTTAAATTTTATTTTGCCAGCACAGGTATTATGGTAAAAGCCCTTGTATAGCAGCTCTGTTGGTATAAAAACACTGGAATCAGCACAGCATGTGCCAAGTCATGGAACCACCACCAGCTGTTTCACTGAAAGGCTGTTGCACTGGGATGACTGTCTGCATTGGAAGAAGGGTTTCCACCAGTAATACCAGTGCTGCTAAGCTGGCTAAGCTTGTAGGGGCAGCTACAGCCTCTGTAATATAAACAATTTTCCCATGAGCATGAGTTCAGAGTATTTGCTTCATATGTTGACCACCTCAGAATGAGTCCTAGCTTTAGTAATTTCCAGCAAAGATGATGCAATGGGCTGGTGTAATTTATTAGAAAGGTGCTTTGCAAAGGTGAGTTGTACCCTCCCTGAGAACTATAGAAGGAACCTGCAGCTAAGTATGTATTTATCCTCACAGTTTATTCCTATTTTCTCCCCTTAAAAATTAGCATGTTGATAAGTATAACCAGTGAGCTGCCTTACATCCACATGTCAGGTTGGAGCTTTTGCTAATTCTTTACAATTTCATTGTGAGTCTTGGAATATTTGTAGCAATTTAAAAGTCCCTGTGGAGGTAACTCTGACTGTCTCTGACTGATACCTTTCACGTGACATTATTTTCAAGTTTGATGCATGAAAAAAAACAAAATATTAAAAATATGATTTGATCTTTCAAAATCCAGGCAGACAAAAATGATGCAACTTTGGGGGTGGGAGGTTGATTGCATGATTTTAAAAGCAATCTCATGATTATTAGAGGCCTGACTCATGGACCTTGAATGCCTGGGTTTGGCATTTCTGCTATTCACAGCTTCATTTGTTACAAATCGTGTTAATGTTAAGAATGTGCAAAGATGGGAATAGGGTAGGGGGGCTTTTTTTCCCTTAAAGTGCAGCATAATAGATGGGAGGATTCAGCTCCTCCTGCAATGGCTAGTGAAAAAGCAGCTTGAGCCATTTTTGAACTATGCTTCTGAAATCTTGCAAGCAGCTGCAGAGAGCTCTGCTGCTTTGAAAAGTTTGGACAACATCTGCACATTTCTTTAACTATTGTGAAATAAAACGCCTGGCAAGAACAACCATCTTAAAGATATACAGTCTCTTTATGGTGCAAACTGAAAGCCAGTTGTACGGTCTTCTCCTGTAGAAAAATGGCTGGATTCTCAGCATCTTTTCACACAAGCAGAACTTTTCCAGTTAAGGTTGCATCCTGACAGGCAGCATGGATAGTTGATGGGGGATTTTTTTGCCTGTCTTGTTCTTTTCTTTTACAAGAATTAAGACCAATAGGTGAATAATTTAAACCACATTTTTTTCCACCTGCTTTTCATACTTTGTTTCTTATGAAAATAGAGATATTACTTATAAATCCCTGGCCATTTTTAAATAAAAAAAAATGAGGATTAGTCATCTGAATTTCTCATCAAAGTTAGTTTTCTTATGGGAACTCCAAGTAGTGAGAGATACTTTTCTGCCCAGCAGAAGCTGGTATGGCCTTATACTCTCCGGTCATTTTATAGTGCTGCTTACTCACCAGTTCCAGGAGACTTCTGTGCTCTAATTTAGGTGCTGTATGTTTTTAGAGGAATTCTAAAAGCAGACTGGACAAAAGTACAAGACAATCCTGCACTGGCTACGAGAGGTACTAGGTGACCTAATAGGTCATTTTCACTTTCTGATTTGAAAACCAAACAGCACATCTGTAGTTGTGCCAACAGGACAGTCAGAGATAGGGGAAGAGGAGCAAATACTTGAAGACTATAAAACTCCCTTCACAGTATATTAGCTCCTAATTTGAATTTTCAACTAGCTGTTGGAGTTCACACTTTCTCATTCTGTAATATAAGGGGGTTTTATGTTTACCAAGAAGAATGCAGAGGAAGGTAAAAGCCAGCCTAAAATGTATAAACAATGCAGTTGTCTCTGAATCATCACTTCAAGTCCCCATGCTTCAATTTTGCAAGCACAGAAATCTGGGCGTACATCCAGCTGTAAGTTTCACAGATGGATCCTCTCTCTAAAGTGAGTCTGCACAAGAACCCTAAATCCAAGTACTCCCAACTTTGCAAACATTCCTATTCTCCAGCTTAGGTGCACATCTACTAGAAATACTACGGTCTGTTTGGCAATTAAAGCTCTGATCTATCTATATTTGCATGACTAATGGTCTGATAACAATAACTTTAAAAACTCAGTTTTGAGTTGGATTTAACCAGTGTTAGGTATAAAAGAGTTAAAACTTCAGCTACTGTTAACTAGAGTAAAACCTCGGAGGATCAAAGGGCTTCAGCAGTGATGCCCATGTGACTCAGTAGAGCAACACTAATTCACTCGGTGAGAAACTTGTCTAATACTCTCTGTCTTCCTGCAGGTTCTCCTAATCCACACAGTTCCCATTGTAATCAAGCCATGTCCCTTTGTGGGTTTTTAATTTGGAAGCTTTCCATTCCCAAACACAGGCTAAACTCTGCCCTCAGCTGAGCAAACATGATGTCTTTAGGGTGAAATTGGTAGTTGAACTAGATTTAGTGAGAAAAGTATTACTGACTTCTGCCCGTGGATGTTGAAGTGAGTGGTAGGTTTGCATCCGAGGGAGGATTTTTCTGCATGGATAACTGTCAGGTGTGGAAGTAAAGGTCAAAGTGGACTGTCCCTTGCTTCCACGCAGCAGTGTGCATTTGGGCACACTTTGGCTCGTGGGTGGTAGGAGGGTGCTGGCAGTGTGTCGGTTGTGTGACAGGCCTGTTTGTGCACCAAAGCAGTGACCAGAAAACCTTAAGGCCCTGCAGAAATAGTGGGATGACATCACAGCAAAGTGACAGCATAGTTTAGTACTTTTTCCATGCTTACGTGTTGACTTGCTCTGCCTATGTGCAAGGACTTTGAACCTTTGTTTTTAGTGTGCAAAGAGTAATTTGGGTCAGGGCAAAAGCAGCAGTAAATTAGAGGAGTGTGAGTTTACAATCATTCCCTCTGATCATCTCTGCCAGGGAGTCTAGTCAAAGATTCCCAAATTGTGGTGTGGTGTGGTTTGGTTTCTTAATGATGAATGACTTCATCATCCGTGAATGAATCAAGTCAAATGTAGGACAAATAGTGAGGCACATGAATGACTCTTATGACATTTGCAATGTCTCAATGGGTGCTGGTTTATTTAGGTGGTTTCTAAGTTTCTTTGGAAAGAGTGAGAATCACTAAATGAACGGGGAGCCACTTCAGAAGTATGGGAGTCAACGGTGAAAGTATTGTGACAGTTAAACCTCCCTGGGTTAAATATCTGTCATTATGAGCAACACAGCATTGGTTATTTTGTAAGAGCTCAGTTCCAGAAGACTCCATAGCCACAAGGCCAGAGGAAGCTGTATGATGTAGCAGACATTGCATTCCCTTTGTGGTCAAATACCTCCTGGTGCTCGTGCTGGGACTTCGTCAGCCCCTTTTGGGTTTTAACAGCTCTTACCAGGAGGCAGCAGGGCTGGTTTCCAGAACTGTCTTTGAACGTCCCAACTTTGAAAGGCACCTGCCCTCACATGCTCTGTGTAGTTGTGGTGCCTCCAGCTTGCCCACAGGCAGTGCCTTCAGCCATTGCCTTCCAGAGGAAGGGACACTGCTGGAGGCACATGGGGCACTGCCATACCTGTCCTTTAATCATAGGTTTTGCAGTTCTGCCAAAGCCACTTAAAAACAAGGCCCAGCATTTCTAGAAGTAAATGGTCACCAACCTAGGAATCTCTTCAAGTCACTGGATATAAAGTAATTATAATTATATACAAACTGATGTTTGCAAAAGCTGGGAATAGTCTGCAAACACTGGCCACTCTAGACATTGGGCAGGTACAGTGAGCACACTGGCTTGGTTTAACCCAGACCAGAGAAGAAGCAGAGGAGTACTTTCAGCAGATGTATTTTTTAATTATGTTGTGCTTTGTGGGCCTTTTTTCCTTAAAATTACATTACATTTTTTTTGTCTGGTTTCTTCACACATGTTCATTTGCTTTGAATGGAGTGCTGTCTTCTTCTTGGAAAGCATCCCAAGATACTCATTTTCAGCAGGCAAACCCTAGGGTGAAATTTTCAGCTAGGTAGGATGGGTTACATGAGAGCTCTTCTCCTGAGGTCATCCTGCAGCTTCATGTCTTCAAATAACTTCTACTGTGCTTTCAGATATGTTTCCTTTTGAAAAAAACCCTTTTAATACAATTTTTTCTTCAGTTTAAATTTTATAGGCTGTTGTTAAAATAAAAAGCACACAAAACTGTTGATATGTATGTCTTAGAAATTAATATCTGTGAACCTTCATTTTGTACTTGACTGCATTTTGTAGCTCTTCCCATCTTAAAAACTAGTGCAAGTTTTAGATCAAGATTAAGACTTTCCAAAAATTCAGGCTGTTCTGATAACGTCTTGCTTTATACATAGCATCAAATGCTCCTCCAACCTTTTATGTCATGCAGAAAGACATCTCTGCTTTTCTAAAACCACTGCTGAGTGTGAATGTCTCTACAGAAAGGCTGGAAGAACCTCTTCTGCATGTGACATTCCAGCACAGCTCTCAGGGAGTGTACCCCAGCCGTGCAAATAATCTAGCCCTTAATCACAGTTAGACTGCAATATTTACTAGCATTTCAACAGATTGTGGTCAATATGACAAGACATTCATTTCCTCCCATGTATGCAATGAGAGATGCACACAGTTGATGGCTGGTTTATTACAGGAAGCTCATGTTGCTGTACCCAGGCACACTGCACTGAGGCTAGCTCAGCTTGGGAGGATCAGAGGCCAAGGAAAAGAAGTGATCAGCCACGGGCAGCCTCTCCCACAGCCTCTGCAGCAAAAGTAACTTGCATTGTGCCACACAGACCAAAACCTCTCGAGGATTTTTCTTTTCAAGATGTATGCTGCATTCAGCTGACAGGCAGATGCACTAGTTATCTGGGGAGTCC
Source organism: Megaceryle maxima (assembly GCA_024605025.1). Classification (NCBI taxonomy): domain Eukaryota; kingdom Metazoa; phylum Chordata; class Aves; order Coraciiformes; family Cerylidae; genus Megaceryle; species Megaceryle maxima. The sequence continues at coordinate 51,141 of JANHGN010016932.1, forward strand.
CTGTCTGTGGCACCTAGACAAAAATGCTTTGGCAGACAGATAAGTGAGGAAATTGATTTTCTTGTCTTTAGAAAACAGTGTGCACCATCACGCCTGCATAGATCAAATTTGTTATGATAGCAAAACAAGTTCTATGGAAACCATTGTGAACCCCGGAGTGAGGCTGCCCAGGAGAGTTGGGGAAAGCCGCTTTTGTTTGTTGTGCTTGGCATCGTTTTGCTCTGGATGAAGATGCTTTAATTTTGTGGGGAGACCCAAGAGAGCATTCCTCTTTTTCCATACCAGAAAGCCTTCCAAGCTGGCATAAATGTCCCCTCTTTCCAGCTGCTCCTTTCCAAACACACTGTGCCTCCTAAAGATAGTCTTTACAGTGGCTGGGGCTGGTGGAAAACATGAAGCCTGCGTGGATTAGCACAGGAATTCATTTGGGCTGACGAACTGGGTTTCCCTCTATAAACAGCACTAGTGTTTTCATCTTCTGGACAGCACAGCAAACTTCATGTCCTCTTGCTCCTTGCCCTGTCTCTCCTGTGTTGTGAAATGCCTGCATCTAGGCCAGCCGTGGTAAAAGACACCCTCAAGCCTGCTTATGGGGGATGGAAAGCAGCACACGTTCAGTGAGGCTTTTTCAACTATCTCCCTTCTCAGACAGGTTTTATTCCAACCCTTAAAAGAGGTGGTGAGGTGGTTTTTTTGTTGTTGTTGGTTTGGTTTTGTTTTTTTTGTATATGTGTGTGTGTTTGTTTGTTTGTTTTTCTTCTGTCCAGGTAAAAGTGAAATAAAAGAAATCCCTTCTCCACTGGTTTAGTGGCCTATATATATAATTTTATGTTTTGTTTGACTTCATCTACAGTGTGCTTATCATCTGCAGGAGTTAGGGATTCTCTGAAGAGGATTTTGTCTACCCCTTTCCTCCAGGGCTTTGGGTACACAGAGACTGGGTCACAGCACAGCCCTGCACTGTGTCACTGCCTCTGGTGACTGTCCTACCTCTGCAAGGGAAGCATCCCCCAGCACACCACCAAATGCTGCTGCTGCTGAAGCAAATACACTTTCATATCACTTATACCTTCTTTTATAGCTTACTTGGCAAATATAATCATCAGAGGTTATTAATCACTCAGCATTATTTCCACCATTGCTTGCAAGGGGGGAAGATATGTTAAGGCCAATTATGTGATCAGGCTCCATTTAGTGGTGGTTTGTATTTACCTGACTTTTCAGTAATGGATGATTTTGTCCGTGACACTGAGTAACTGAGCATGGAGTTAGAGCTGCTCCAATAAAAATGGGGGACTTGGGATTCAGCTGTCAAATGGAATAATTGTTTAAGTAATAGAGACCTGTCCCTTAACTTAATCACCGTGTTTTCACATGTAGAACCCACACCCCATTAAAAGTTTGTTCCTTGGAAAAATAAGTGTGTGCAAGCTCCCACCTCCTCATTACGGGCTGCTGTCTCTCCTGCATTTTCAAGGCACTCTGGATCTGGCCATTTGCCACTTCTAGCAGGGGTGTCTGCTGTGGGATAGGGGGAAAGAAGAGGGGATTACTGTGGCCTCGAGAGACAGAAGGCAGCTGAAATGGTCATGGGAGAGGTATAGTGGGAGCAAAAGGTGCAGGGGTAAAGGCATTACCCTCATTTGTTTTTCTGAATATTTCTGAACCATGCTCTTTAAATAGATAGCATATTCATGACAATATGGGATTTTTAAAAGCAAACTCTACAAAATATGAGAACCTGAAAGCAATACCATAGTGTGTGGGAAGTCTGTTGATTTACAGTGTATTTATTATGCTGCAGGTCACAGTGTAAGCATTGCCATGCATTCAGAAGTCAGGATCAGAACGCTCCTGGCTGCAACTAAAATATTTTACATCAGTTGGCATAGATACCTATTTGTGTAGTTCCTGACCACCACACTTTCATCTGGTGTAGTTGTGCTGGAGTTAAGCACTGTTCCTATTAGAGCGATGAGGAGGCTGCCCAACGGGAGCCCCAGAGTACTCCCACGAGGGAAGGTGCTGGCCAGGATGTGGACTTTCATGTACAGTTGCTTTAAGCAGGCTCACTGTCTGCCAAGGGTTTTTCAGCTGGCACATCAGCCACTCTGAACCACATGAGGAAAACAAAACCCAGCAGATTTCCAAAATACTAACAGCTGGATGCAGATTACGTTTCTGAACCAAGAAAGAGACAAAAAAAGGAAGCCCAAACCAGCCACTCTCATGTTGCTCCCTGGCCCCCTTCTGATGCTGCCCCCATGCAGTGGCAGGGCCAGGCTTAGTGCTTTGCACAAGTAGGTAAAGAAGAAATGCAACTGGGGGATATTTCTGGGGCACCTAGCACAGGTTATGAGAGGGGGAAGCGTGCCCACTGGAGATGGTCACCCTCTTAAACCATAAAAATTGCTTCTGTCTTTATGGCTAAAAGGCTGCAGCCCTCTCTATCCTGATCATCCTTCAGATCTCAGCCAGGGTCAGCAGTGACCAAGCCTTTCTTTCTGGACACTGCTTTCCAGGCCAGATATAAACATGGCTGTTATTTTTATTGTTTATTACAGTCATATCATGAGGACCCCCACAAAAGGAAAGCCCCTTTGTGTGACCTGTGGCACAGCTGGGGCAGAGCATGATCCTACCCCACCCTCTGTGACAACAGGCCCTGCAGGGGTGGTGGCTGCTGGCTTTGCCATGAGATGTAGCCAGTCTCTGCTTGATGGGGCTCTGGGAGAGGTCACTGGTCGCTGTCAGCACAAAATAGGGGAATTTTACTTCTGTGATGCTCCTTCTCCTCGCTCTCAGCACCTGCTGTATCATGAGCCTGCTCTGAAGTCACCAGGTCTTAAGCACCCACTTAAACTTGAGCGCATTTTAACTTCTTGGCTGAAAAGGGGAAAGACTCAGCCTCTTGGATAGTTTCTCTTTTCTCAACAGTAAGTTACTTTCATTTGTGGCATTTCTGTAGTACCTGGTACATTCCCTCATCATTACCAGGCACCCGCCTGTTTTGGGGCTGCTAGGCTCAGCAATGCTGCGGCCAACAGTCAATTCATGCTCACTGAAGGCAGTCCTGCAGTGCTGAGGAACACTGCAGGAGCTGGACCTGGCCAGGACAGGCTCTGCAACACATGCTACAGCCCACAGCCAAGTCTCTGTGTGTCACGCATTATGGGGGAGCGCAGGTTAAGATGGACAGCTTCCTGTTACTTCAGCTGTTTTTTTCTCTCCCATGGCTGCTCTGCTGTCTTTCCCCTCCACGTTTTGCCTGTGGCAAAGCACAGCAGCTGGTGGTAGTCAGCCATCTGTTCCCATGTCCTACAGAAGATGTTATGGCCGTTCTGTGCCTGTTGCTCCATGGTGATGATGGGGAAGTCACATCATGGTGCTGCACAGAAACACTGTGAGCCTTCCTCATGGTGATGCTACAGGAGGCATGCAAGGAGTAAGCATTACCTCTCCACCCATAAGTCAGCCCTTACTAGTACAAAAACCTTCCCATCTCTACTTGGCATCCCAAAGAACAACTCCCAGATGCTATCATAGGACATCCTCTATTGGTGTTCCCCAACATGTGTTCCATGTTGTCTGTCAGGGAAACATGGGGTACAGCCTTGGCCAGACTCTGAGAGGTGATTCACACTTGTCTCTGTGTATCTGATTTTGTAAAGGTGGCTAGATGTCTTATCCACAGTGATTTAGTTCAGAGTTAGCTACCAAAATACATTTAAAAATCTGGCCTTGTGGAAGATACCTGGTGGCTTCATATGGTTTAGCTGGGGCATTTCATTCTTGTTGGCAGTCACTCTCCTTCCAAGACCGCTCAGAAAGAGTTACAGTGATCTTGGCCTTCAACTTTGCTACTACTGGGTCTTCCAGCTGTCTGTAGCTAGTTCCCCAAATGCAGGACAAACAGTATTCCCATTCAATCCATGTTCCTAGCTGAGGGGATGGCCTGCGAATTGCTTCTGAATGTGTTCTGTAGTCAGATGAGATCATACCAAGCGTAAGCAAGTTTTATCTTTATTTTAGGCAAGAGAGTGCTTTATCGTGATGATGTTCCAAAGTCTTTGTTGTTTGGTTGGAATTCACCCAGGAAGTGTAGCAACGGATGGTTAAAAGCAAACTAATAGGTTCAATATGAGCTACAAATGCCAAGCTTGTGAGCTGGATGTGCAAACTCGTGTATAAAGGAGAATGTTGTCATACAGTTGATGAGAATTTGGGAGTGATTAGGATGGTCTTGCTAGGTACTTGCAGCATCTTGTAGCATGCCCCTGAGACACTGCAATGAGCATAGTATTTCGCCTTCTGCCTGGGTTCCACGGGGATACAGCACAGCTCTCAGACCTCACAGTTGGAAAATTTGGGATGGCTCATCATTAAGTCCTGGGAAGGATTCCCTGGGGCAGTCTCTTTGGGTGGTTATTCCTACATCTTGATCTGGAATTGTGGTGGGAAGTCTGTAAATAATCGAGGGGTGATTTCTGAACAAATGTAGGTTATTGCTGTTGTGGTGAGGTTGGGAATTGCCCAACCTCAATAGCACTGGCTGCACTTCAGCTAAGATAGTCACCTTAACAGCTATTGAACATCGAGGAGCTCAGTTCTATTTCTGGTAATCTATATCCCCCTTTTCATTCTGAGAACAACAGGTTTTTTTGTTTGTGCCATTGACTCAAGTTGAAAGTTTGAAGTCTTTGGATGATGCATGTACTTTTTTCTTAATCTCTCAAGGTATTTACTGTCAGACATTCCTGGGCTTCTTGAGGTGAGATGCAAAGTCAGTTACAGTATCCACTTCCCATAGTCTTCTGCACTTCTTTTTGTAGTTAAAGGTGTCTCTTACAGTTAGCTCTCTTGGTTCATAATGGTCTCTAATTTATACATATACTTCATAGTATTATGTAGTATTTTTATTATTACATTATTTTATGTTAGAAGCCCCCACATGGATGAGGAATCCATTGTGGCAAATGCTGTATTGACTGCAAAGGAAAAAAAGCAGTTCCTGACTCAAAGGACTTACAGTCAAAGTGCAGAATAAAAGCAAACAGATGGATATGGGCAGACACACAGTATCTTGTTTGTGGCACCTCCTTGACATTGTTATATGTGAATTGTAACACTCTGTCAGTACCCACTTAAATATTTAATGGTTTGGATTCTTTCCAGCTAACCTGGGACTTGTAACTGTAGCCCCGAAGTTCAGCACCCAGCTGTCCTGAACTCCCTTTGCCAAGACCCACACACCCCTCTTGAGGTGCTTGTTGCTTTCCATATCTGGCAGAGGCAGTTCCTGATATCAGTGCTCCTAAAACCACACTCACCATTCAGTGCCTAATGCAAACAGGGGGAGAATAAAATAAAGCACATAAGAAACACATGCCTTCTTTATGCTCGCTGTTCCAAAGTTGTTTGTGAAAGCAGAGTAATTGCAAGCAGAAGGTTATTTTCTTGACTGTTCCAGAGGATAGCTTGGTTTGTCTGGCAAAATTGTAGGCCACTCGTGCATCTTCCCTGTTACCTTGGGACAGTGATTTTCTGCTGGCTGTTTTCTCCTGAGAACCGGACTCAAAATCTAGTTCAGACATGTTTGGAGGGAAACCTGGTTTGCCAGAGAGGCCCACGTTCTGCAAGAATCCACAAGCCCTTTAGTGAGGATGCTTGCAAAGTTAACACGCAGCAGAAGATAAGATGCCAGAGAATTAGAGCCAGTAAATAGTTTTGTGGATTAATGCACATAAGTGCTAGTGCTCAAGGGAGGAAAATAGATTACATTATTGACTGTTCATCCCCTGCAAAACTGCCTAAAGGGAAGGGTAATATGGTTTGTTTCCCCTTAATTAAATACTTGTTAAATGGTTTGTTTCCCCTCAATTAAATCTTTGTTCTGGTCGGTTCTTTGTGACAGAAACAAACAAACAAAAAAAACCCCAGCAGCATTGCCTATTCTTGTTACTTTCAGCTAATCCTGAACATGCTGTAACTGTTCTTCAGTTCCTACCCCCCAATTATTTCCTGTAAAAAAATATCTTTCATCCATTCTCTTGTCTCTCTCTATTTTTGAAACACTTCGCTGAATGACTCATATTGCCTCTTAGTAAATAGGTTAAGTCTAGGAGAATGATGAAACTGCAGAGTGGCATATGAATAAATAGTGCTATCGCTTGTGTGCTTTTCCTAGTGGCAGTTACTATTTTAAAGGCACTGTGGTATCTATTATCAATTTCATTAGTTTTTAAACCACAAGGTGCAAGCTGCTGTAGGAAAAAGTTATCACCAACCTCCTTTACTTTTGCTGGTTTTAATCTAAAATAAATGTCTTAATACCAAATGACACTGCTTATCTCAGCAGATTTGTAGTAAATTCATAATGTCCAGACCAGGCACACAAAACTAAATGCAAGCACAGTTCACCTGTGTGCTTTGCAGTGGCAGCAGCTGTCACAGCGTTAAATTGAGAGTTAGGAGTGACAAAATGAAGACTCCTGCCTTGTGTTTTTTAAGATTCAATCCATCAGCCTAATATTCTGTATTCATTTAGCCAACTAATGTGCTTTAAGAAAATGAACTCCATCCCCTTCTGGTATAAGTTTTTGCATATGTATTTATTATGTGCGTATTCTAAGTGGAATATTTTACTTGTTCTCATTGCATGTTAACTAAAACTAAATACAAACTTCATCTTTTCTCAGTAACTTGCTAACTATCAACTAGAGAGAGCCAACTTCATGACTCAAACACGTGTCCCTTCCCTTACACTTTCAGCCAAAACTATCTGGCATCAGACAACTCCCGAATGAAAGTCATATCTAAATATATGTGAGCAGAAAGAAAGTCAGTTAAAAAAAGAATTTGTTATGGAAAGCTACTACAAACCAAATCCACGGTGGCCTGGAATTCCTCATCACACCCAGGCTGATCTAGTTTTCCACTTTCAAGGTACACTTTCCAAAATTACTGCTGACACTTGCAGAAAGACTGCACAAAGCTATCTTGTGGCAGTCCCTTTATGTCTTGCCTGTGGTGAATAAACAGACTTAAAGGGTTTGTCTAATAAATAAACAGGATATTTATCATAGCCTCAGCAAATTAAGTAATGCAAGAGGTTTTGCTTCATATTCATATAGTTCCCAGTAGTGTCAGCATTAATATTCAGGGCCAGTCCTTTGTCAGGTAACCTGTGAATGAGACTGGCAGCACCTGGCACTGGGTGCCACCCTGAACACTGCCCTCGGGCTTGGTTTCAGTATGTGCAGAGCTGTGGACTGGGCAGGAAAAAAAGTTCCAAGAATGAGATTTAAAGAAACACCCCAGTTTGACGGGGTGCCTCTTCCCATTGTACTCATGCAGCGACTAAGATGCAACTTCTCTAAATTAATAGGGTTTTATGCCAGGGGGACTGAGCCTGCAGATGAGCTCCAAGGGCTTCCCACCGTGATATGCTGAAACCTAATGGGGCAGGGGGGAAAGGGCATAAAATTGTGACTGAAGGAGCACTTTCCAAGTTGCCAGCTGATGCAGATTCTTCCTTCAGCAAATGCATAGGCATGGTTAGCACTTATCTTAGAATTTCTGGATGCAAAAATGACACCTAAATACTAAAATCTAGCCAGCAAACAGGAAATCACACTCTGGAGCAAAAAATGTTCTTTCTGTTGCTGTTCCAGTCAACAACCCAGGATGAGAAAGCTCGTGCATGTGTGCACGTGTCCTGCAAATATAACGTAACGCGAGTTTTCTGCTTCATAGAGAAGGTGCCTAGAAAACTTAACTCATTGATTTCCAATAGATTCAAGCAAGGATCAAATGGATTAAGTAACTCAAAGCACCACAAATGGCACCTGCTCAGCCTTAGAATTCCTCTGTTCAGCTCACTTTAGGGCAATATTTGGCACCTGTTTCTCCAGGACAGAATGCTATTTTAAAGCAATATAACTCCCCCATACAGTGTTTGCACTTCAGAGTTCAGTCCTCTTGCTACAAGGTCTCAATAAACTGGTCTTCCAGAGAATTAAACAACCAGTTAACACCCAGTTCTTTTCTTAACTGATTAACTGTGTGAAAGTCCTCTGGCCATGGAAGTGTAATGATTTTTTACTAATCGCTTACAGGTTTGGGTGCAACTTATTACTGATTTACAAGATTGTAACCATTTGTGTAACGAGCTGAAGTGAAGCATGGCAAAATAGGACAGGCACCCAACAGTTCAGTGCACAGCAAGCAGTAAAGGGAGGGCAGCCCAGGTTTCACATTATCTCCACTGTTGCAAACCCGTCTGTTTTCCTCCCCTTGTAACTGCCCACCTTGCTTTGTATTGCTCAGGAGAACTTGACTGGAGGGCACTGCAGAGTAACACCTGTCTGAGGATAATGCATGAATAAAAAGAAGCAAAGGGTTGTTTGTCTAAAAGAAATTATTCAGACTACCAGCTGTCTGGGGATACCAGTCCCAGACTCCCTCCACAGTCAGTGGAGAGGGCATCTGTGCAGCTTCTCACGAGTGGTACCCCAAAGTCTTCCAGGACAGGGCATCCCTAGGGCTGAGGGATGTTCCTTAGTCTCCTGACTTTAGATGCTATACAGCAAAGAACAGGTCACTATGTTCTAAGTGCTCTCTGTTATCTATGTTGGCTCAATTTCCTAATAGAAATACAGAGGACTTGGTTTTTAGACATATTGACTCCAATGTTGACTGACATTTATAGGTTTCAAGGTTTTAGGTTGGTAACTTAAATTGTTGCCTGTTAGGATTTTTAGAGTGCCTGAGTGAGCTCAGCACCTCATACCTTTGGTAGTTTGAGATGTAAACTACCTAAGGACTTTAAAACATCCCTTTAGGGACTTTTGAAAATTATTGCTCTTACTTCATCTGCACACTTAGTATAGGCTCATTCTATGCAGGGCATCACCATTTCAAGCTTTTTTTCTGATAATTAAGCATGAATTATTTAAGATCCCTGAGTGTGACCTTCACAGTCTTTCTTCATTTTTCAGACTGAAGAAAACTTGTAATAAATCTGGTCCTTCAGGGATACTCTGGACTTGACCAAGGCCATATGGCAAGAGGATGATTAGTAATGGTCCAAGCTCTGGAGTCCCACTGTCCAGTCTGCTGCTGTTAACCACTAGGTCACGTTTTTTCCTGACAGTTTTAACGCAGTTGTTTTGTAGTGGTAGGCTGATAACCTTTTCTGCAAGTCCACTGACAATAATGATAGTACTTAGAAAACCAAGTTTCTGGGGTAATGTCAGAGATAGATTTGTGTTTATGTATTTCCTTCTTGATAGTTTTGATGTATAGTGTGTTTAGGACACAGAATTTTTTTTTTTTTTTTTTTTTTTAGCAGAAATACTATCTAAATTTTCTGCTCTTTTTTTACAGCAACAATAAGTTTCCTGTCAAAGATTTGAGATAGGATAGTACCATAGATGCTGATTATTTTATTTTTGCACCTCACCCTGGAACTGTACTGAAATATAAAGGAAGGATATTTAAATGTCATGAGTGAAATCCAGAAATTCCTGTGAATCATGAGGAGTTTAGATATTGATTTCAGTTGGGACAGGCTTTAGCCAAAAATATGCATTTTATTTAGATTCTGTTTTCCATCAGATATCTATATTATGATGCTAAATTCATGGAAAGATGCCAATTGAAACTATTAGCAAAAATTCATCATGAGACTTGAATTGCCACTTAGTTTGAGATCAGAAACTTCTTCTAAGAGTTTGCTTAATTACTGGAGATGACCTGTTTGCTGTTGGGCTTGATGGCATTGAAGAGGTTTCTAGTTTACAGAGGATACAAAGGTTACAAACAGGTCAAGAAAGAAAAGTCACAGGGTGCATCTATTGGCATTGTTTCAAAAAGGAGTAAAACCTTTTTTTGACATGTAATTAAAGTAAGGCTTTGCAGCTAAGAACCTCTTAGTAATATGTCTTCATTTTCCAGAAAAAAAGCCTTCCATTGCTGTTGTTAAAACAACACGCCCCCACCCCTGCAGTATTTTCCCCTGGTATGGTTTGTTGGGTTCAGGCTCCTTGTGCCTGATACACCTAAGTTTGTGTTTACCAGTCAATTTGTTCCTCTGCTTGCATGTGCAAAAGCTTATTTTCCAGGATGCAGAATATAAAATAGGCTGTGTACTGAGTGGTAGGTTCCAGTGTATGATACGTGGCTGCGCAATCTTAGGGAGCCAAGTAAAATATTTCTTTTCTATATATAGTTACCTGAAATCCAGCAGCAAAGACACTCCTGAATCTTCCACTCAAAATTAACTTAGTTTTTAAGAAGCACTTTTTCCTCCTTAATGTTGCAATAATTTTTTTTTAATTTCCATGTGGTTTTGCAAAAGTGCCAAATGCTTTCATAATGAATTCAAAAGAAATCTAAAAAATTTAAACAGAAAAAAAACCCCAAACCTAAACCAGAATTTTAAATATTGCCATTTTATGAGAAAAAAAATTCGCCTTATTCGTGTTTGAAGCAAAGAGTGTAACTTCCATAGCTTCTTTGCACATATCTTTCCTGTTCTCTACAATTAGGGTGAAGTCTTAATTTAAACGCCACTGTGGTTAGATCTCTTACTTAAAAGGGACTGACTTGATCTGGCATAATTGTGTCATGTTTTATTTGGGCCACTAAGATGATAATATAACTGAATTTTGTAGAAGGCAGTGACTACTCTTTGACCTGACTTACAAGATGCGTGGACCTCCTGTGCCTCTGACATCTCAGATCAAATTATCAGTAGTTTGCATATTTTGTGATCATTTTAGGAGTGTGATTTTTTGCATACTTATTTTTAGATCATATTAGTTGAGAAAAGAGGAAAAAAAAGTAAAATCTAGTGCTGGATCTGAGCAAACAGAAAGGTCAGCAGTTAAGTTCTGCCTTATGTATTGTATATGCTGAAATGTCCTTTTAATAAATTAAACCACAAAATGAAAGAGTAGCTGCAAATTGTAACATTTGGCCTTGAAACATAGGTCAAAGGTTACCTTTTTTTCTCAAAAATGGTTTTGCAAATCTTTTTCAGAGCTGATAGATACACACCTTAGCTGGATACAAAACATTATATGAAAAAGAATGACTGTGATCTTTGATTCAAGCAATCAAAAAGAAAGGTAATTGGTATTTTTCTGCCTTTTCTCCAGCTGTGTGTTTCTCTTAACCTTTATTTATTTATTTTTAAAATTAAAAATCATGCCCCTTTTTATTTGGCTTAAAGGGTTTAAAATCTTATTTAATTTAGTTGTTTTGTTTTGTTTTGTTTTTTCATTCTTTTTCTTCCCCACTTGTGTACCACAGAGATGTCCTGAAGTAGTGGGGCCTGGTGGGCAGGGAAGGAGAGATGGGGTTGTGCATGCTGGGCTGAAGCATCCTGTTGTTCCCAGACAGCCATTAGAACCACATTAGGACCATGGTTTTCCTGGTTGTGTTTTGAGGGTATGGTAAAAATTCAGGGTTCACCTTTCATCCCCAGTTCCTGCTACACCATTAGTTCCTCCCTGCATGTCTTGTGTTTGCTTTGCATGTGAAAATGCCTCTTGGCCGTGTCAGCGGAGCAAACATGGACTATTGCAGAATCCCTGCCCAGTGCAGGGAGGAGCCCACTGGAGCTGAGCTTTGCCTTCTCTGATGAGACCCTCACTCTTGCAGGATCCCCAAAGGGCACAAGACCCCAGTCACTGGCACGGATATGGTGCTGTGACAACATCCATTGCATCAGTGTTATTGCAGACATATAGATGGAATAACACTAGTAAAGTTGTTATTCGAGGCGTGTGTGAATGTGTGTGCATGCATGTGTCTGAGTGTGTGTGCGTGTATATAATTAATTACAAGGAGCTGACTCATTGCCAGCTAGAACTGGAGACTGTTTTCTGTCTCTGGACTACTAGTTGAAGCTTGGTATTTAATACAACCCACTATCATCCCACAAGTCAATACACTCCAGATTTCTATCTGAGGGGATGTGAATTAGAGTCTTAAATGTCCTTGAGGACTGGAGCCTGAGAGACTGACTCGTAACTCATCAAAGCTGAGTGATTAGAAGAACACAGACATTCTCCCATGATTTCAGCCAGCCTCTTGCACTCAGCTAACTTGGGGATCTCTAAGCATAATTATTGTACAACAGTATCTAACAGAAGATACACTGAAGGGATTCAGGCCTAACTAGGCATTTCTGAATGGCTGATGTCAGCTGAAAATTCAATATACTTTTTTATCCTTTTAATCTTTTATTATCTTTGCATATGTCCTCATGGCCCAGTTTAATCAGTTCTCTCTCATTAAATGGATCAATAGCAGTGTGCTCTAGAGCTGTCACATGCCAGGCACCCTAAATAACAATATTTTATTAATTAACCACATCATCTCCATCTCCTGTTGGCTAGAAATGAGCAACTAATGAGAACCAATACTTGAGACACAATTTAACCACACTACCAAAAAAAGATAGATGAGAATTCAGAATAGCAAGTTCAGCACATGATCTCAGCTTCCTCTGAAGTTTAGATATGTGTCAGTTTGCTGATTTTGTTCAACCCGCTGTTGAAACCCAAGTCACTGCGGTTACACCTGGACCTGGATCCATGTACTCCCAGATCTGGAGCAGATCACCAAAGATATGTGATTTCACTAGGCTTGGTCTGGAGGTGACTCCAAGCTGGGAAAGAGATACTTGCCTTGGGATTCAGTCCTGCTATGTTTATACATTCACTAGATTTAGGGGATGTGGTTGTAGATTAGGTCTTTTTGTGCCGAGACAATCATTGGCTTACACATCTTTCCCTTAGAGCTCCCAGGCTAGTGTTTCCCAGCTTAAGCAGCATCTGACTTCCCTCACCACTTGTATTTAGGTGAAATTCAGGGTGACTGACTGCGGGACATTCAGGCCAACTGATAGCAGGAAGCTCTCTTATTGTTCAGATGCATACAACAAAAATCAAATTTGCCACTTGTAAGAACTCACAGAGACAGCCCAACTGCACTGGAGCATGGTCCTGCAACCCATCTATAGGGTTAATGTTAAAGTTACATACTGGCCACCTGAAACTTTTTAGCTCTTTTCAGATTGTAGTCCCCTTATAGCCTCAACCCACAAAACCCACTGCTGACCTCCCATGCAGCACCCAGGAGGGAAAGTGAAGTTTGCAGGCTGAGTAAGCCCTTTACCACACCAGCCAACCTGCCCGGAGCAGATGAATGGAGGTCCCCATGCTGGCCAGGCTCCGGGCTCATGCTCTGCTGGTGCTTCATGATGGATGTGGCTTTGCTTAAAGCTCAGGCCAGGAAACAGAACCAAAACTGGACCCCTCAAAAGACTAAAAGACTGTAGGTTTAGTAAACTACATTTAATTATCTCCTTTCAGTTAATATTTAACCCCTCCTAGATGAAGTTGACTGCTCTGACATTTCCACAAGTGGTGGCTGTATTACATGAAAGGAAACTCATACATGGTATTTTTGGTATGCCGACTGCTGAAACAAATGTGTCGATAAATAAATCGGCTGCAGTCTCAGCCCACTTGTTTTTAGAAAGGAAATGACCCTGTAAGAGTGGGTGCCCACTTCTTCTACCTCACTGCTATTTTTAGCTGAGGCTGTGAAAAATTTCCATTGAAGACCTGCTCCTCTCATTTCCTGGGTAGAGCAAACAGGAAGCTCTTCTAAGTTGGAGGTTTTTTTGCCTGAAAGTGGACCAACCTCACCTCCCACTGGTTGCTTCCTTGCATTGCAGGGCAGCATCACACCAAATACCCCACATACGTGCTTTTTTGCAAGAATTCACCCAAAAGTCTGGTAGAAGCCAGCAGGTGACAGTGGTGGGTACAAAGTTGGACAGCAGGAGGGGATAGGAGTTCTGCTCTCAGTCATGATTTTCTGCCTATGTCCTCTCCAAGAGGCAGTAACCTGGTTGAAATCAGGCATTTCCTGACTGGAATTAGAAAGAGCTGATCTCTGGGCTTTTAATGGTGGGGTTTTTGAGCACAGAGGGATGAGTAAAGTGCCTTGTGTGGCACAGGTCCCTTCGGGAGGATTTACCGTACCTGGATACGCAGAGGGCTGGCTCCCTGTTCCTGCTGTCAAGCACCTGTGCCATGCTCTGTGCAAATACTTAGTCCTTGAGGCATGTAACCCACCACAGCAGACATCCATACAGCAATAAGATGGAGCTTTGCATTAAACACAGATTTTACTTTCTCAGATAAATGCCATTGCATGTAGAGTGGAGGGAGATTTCAAACTCCTAGTTATAACTATTAAAAACTAATGCACGTGTTCCCCTTCCCAGAGGCAATAAAAGATTGGGCACCATTTTTGTTTTAATTGTGGGAAGTGGTGAAGTGCTATGTTAATTAAACTTTTCCATAAAAGTTTGTTAGAAATAGGTCTAACTATGGAGGAGTCTTACAGCTGCATACCTGGGGATTAATTGGTCTTGGGTAAGAGTCTTCTTTGGTTTGAGTTAGTCCTTGTCTTAGCCCTTAAATATCAACAGTGAGAAATCATTTAGATCTGGAATCTGAAACCTCAGAAAAAATTGATCTTCTGGCTTTAAGGCAAATTTGTCAAAGAAGATAAACAGTTTCCAAACTGTGGACCCTCCTTGGTGAATACAACACCAAGGAGCTGCATGTGAAATGGAGCCCCAGGCTAGGTAGTTTTGGAGTTCTGCACCAAAGTGCTTGTGTTTTAGGTCGCTCCCAATGAAAGTGCAGCCTAGAGAAAGAATTTTAGTTCCAGGAGGTACCAAAGGGTGCTTTAGGCAGATAAGTGTGAAGGGTAGACAGGAGAGAATGGCTGTTGTGTATCACCTGAAATATTGTTCTTATTTGTTAAACAGAGAATGAAGTTCTTCAGTGTCTTCTCTTGAGCTTTACTAACAAGCCTGTCCCAGCCTCTCAGTGTGTCATAGCAGTGCATGGAAGTTTGCTTGTGCTACGAGCTACAAACAAACTATAATAAAAAATATAGAGCAAATAGACTCTACATTGAGATTAAAAAAAAAAAAAGAAAAAAAAGAGAGAGAACCAAACAAGAAAACCAAAACCAAAAAAACCCAACACTTTTTCACATGAATTGCAGTCTGTATTTTCAGCACTGTCCAGTGTATGTCCTCCAAACCTTGCCTTTTTCTTTTCAAAGTATTCTTATTTCAGCCTGGTGAAAATATTAAAATGCATGGGTACTTACAGATTTTTCTGTTTTACCTTGGGTAAAGGAAATGTCTGTGAGAGAAGGAAAGTGTTGTGTACGTAAGGGATGTAGCATGTACTGGACAGATGATACAGCTTCTCAGTTGTGTTTTTATGGTATTAGAAGCATGCTGAACACAGTATAAACTCCTCTCTCCACTTCTTCCCCCTTGCCTTCCAAAAATACGTAGTCTGAGATAAAAAGGGCTAAAAGTTTTAAGTTTTATTAAAATTATGAGTACAGAGGGGATGTTTTCAGCTTAACAGTAAATGGCCCAAGGATTGCTTTTACTTCTCATTATTTTGAAAGTGCTCTGACATTTCTTCCTCTTTCTTTTATTTCACAGTTAATGAAATTATCAGGAAGGAATTTTCTGGACTCCCTGCCAGAAATCAGACATAGAAGAAGAGATTTGTGAGACAACTTTTACCAAATCCTTCCATAACTGACCTCTTAGATCCTTCCAATGCCCCTGCAACCTCCTGCTTCCTTAACTGTTCATCTCAAGGCACCAATTCAATGCAAGGAACAATGTATTGGCATCAAGCTGACAGCCTTGACTAAGCAACTCGCCACCTCTCTCTGTAAACATCAAGAAGGACACCCTTCCTTTTGTCCAAAGATCATATTGTTCTCATATAACAGAGCATCTGTCTGAGGAAACTCTTCAAGCCTGCTGCAAAATATCTATCTATGTATCGATCTATCTTAGTAATAAGGGAGAAGTGATATGTCACTCCTTAACACCGCACAAAGCAAGGGAGGTTATATATTAGTGTTTATTTGGGTGGGGTGGGAAATGGGGGAAGAAAGAGTAATATATTCCATAAAAGAATAACAACATTTTGCGGTTCACTAACAATGACTTGCCCTCCAGGTCTCAAAAGCCTTTTGAGAAATTTTATTGTTGTAGGAAACTGAGGCAACCCAAGCTTTCTCAGCCTTTGTCTGACCTGGGATCAAAAGCCATTTTTTTCCTGACTCTGAGCACCATGATCAGTATTTCAAACAGTAGATGTCAGCTGAATCCAGGAGTTTTCTTCATTTTTCTTGTCAGACTGGATAGGAATTTGAAAGCAAGGGATCACACAGAGATCCAGTGAAAAGAGCAGTTGTAACACCTGTAACAAGGTAAAGTAAACCCAGATAAAACAGAGAGTAATATATAGGAGTCATAGTAAATCCAAAGATTTTATGGTTGATCCTTATTAATATTTAGGCAGTGTACGAACGCATCTTAGGTATTTTCTCTCTCATAAATTATTGCTGTTTCTTTTCATACAGGACCTGCTATTGGCTCATAACTTGTCTCATTTAGCAGCTGTAACATTTAACCACACAAGCTGCAGAGAAAATAATTGCATCTTACAGAAACAGTATACACTTACTGATACTCACCTTGTCTCTTTAGCTTTGCAAAGCAGCCAGCAATTTCTGGAAAGGTTAAATTTCCACGTGAGTTAGTACGTTTGTTATGTTTTGCTTCATGTGTTAGAATATACAGTACTGACACATGCTTATCATGATAAAAGATAACCGCTGCCATCTGCAGTTGTACAGCTAACAAGTTTATAACATTTTGGTGTGTCATTGCTACCACAGTGTGAGAAAAAGGCATCATGAGTGGATAATCAAAGTACAGTAAAAGTCATAATATCATAAGTAATATGATATTAGGGATTTGTAAAAGAAGAACGCCTAAGCTCTGTTCTAGAAGACAGAGTGAACCTATCCTGTTTTCAGTTGTTTTGCAGTAAACTTTGCTGAATACCAATGTGTCCACACGCTCCCAGCAGAAATAAGGTTACTTGAATGAAGAAGACCAGATGCATAGTTAGTTCCCCAATATTACAAGACAGTATCTTGCACAAAACCTGCTGAGTATGTGCTCAGTTCAACAGAAATCTTTTCAGGAGTATATTTTCTGCCACTAATAGCTGGTGCTTAAACTCTGCAAGGTCTTTGGTTTTAGAGAGGGAGACAAGCATTAGCCTTTCCAGAACTCCTGACCTAGGTCTCAGCTATAATCTTGGGTCTTAAACTGAAATCTGAATTTCATAAGAGCAGCCCTAAGGTCTGGATTCAATGAAGTCTATATCCAGAGCCAGAGCAGAGCCCTTCCTGACTGCACATCCCAAACTGGCAGCTTGGGGAGTTTGCTGCTTTTTCCCCTTGAAGTCCTGCTAACACCCACTGGCAGTGCTGGTATGAGGCTGTGAGAGGCAGCAGGCATTGGTCTACTTTGTGAGATTCAATTCTTTTGTCAGAAAATGAGTCCCCTTTACCCCATTTTGACACTGCCAAAAAGACACTGGATGCCTCATTCTGGTGCTCATATTGTGAGCTCCACATATTGCATCAGGTGAAATGTCAATCTGGCTGTCAGCCCGTTACCTGCAGAGGTGAAAATGGCCTTTTTTATTGCTGACTTTTACAGAAACAAAACTGAGGCTCAGACTAGCTGAAATGACTTCTGCACAGGGTCTTGATTGTTAACTAGCACTCGTATAGTACTTTGATTTGCATGCTTCAATTAAGCTATTTTGGATTGTTTTAAAAATGCCAGTTGGCCAGAATCTGACGTATATTATGGATTTTTAATACAGTCTGATGTTTTGAACAATTTTTCAAAATTCCTCAGAAGAGCAGGCCAGGTGTGTCTCCTGGTTTCACAGAAGTCACACTTGGAAGTATCAACAAATGACCATCTTGTTTTCTCTGAGACAACCTGTGAAGTATAGGAGAAATTTCAAAACTAAACCAAAACCCTATTTACAGAAAACCAAATAACTGACAGAAACTTTTCTCTTGATGGATTTTAAATAGACTATCAGAGAAGAACATGAATGTCTTTTCAACTCTGTAGCTGCACTGGTGCAATCTAAAAATATTGCTGCTTATTTGGCGATTGTCCATAGCAACTGCTTGTCAATAGTCCTCTGTATACAGATGAATGGCTGATCATGAAGGCAGATAACTACACACCAAATCCACTAGCAATCTTCCTCCTGCAGTGTGCAGTGTGCATGGTCATGATACAGACTGATTTTTTATTTTTATTTTTTGCCACTATCCCCAATTGATCATTTAAGCATCTTTCTCCCTTTTTTACTATAAGGCATAAATATTATATATAGCAGACAAGACACTTAGCAAAGGCTTTTCAGCATTTAAAGGGACCTGGGCAGTCAAACCGCTGAGCCCCTGCAATGCTCCATCAAAGCTACTTTGCAGGATGCACCCATGAACCATGCACTCTTTAGCAGAAAGACAAGATTTCCACTGCTCCTTTTGTGGTCCTTCGGACACTTTCCTATAGAGAGGGGAAGAGGATTATTGGTTTGGGTATTTTTAAATGTGCTACAAGTGCTTTACTCGTGCTTACATTATCTGTATTTCTTCCTCATTTTTAATGCATAGATATGAATTTGTATGGGTGTTTGTGTAGGTGCATATACATGTATATTTATATAATATAACCAAGTATACATTTGTGGATATATTATATACATATGATTATATGCGAACACAAACACACCCCCATGACAAACCTGGGTCATGATCCTGTAATTGGCTCCAGTCAGCCAGACATATGCAAGCCCATCAAGTCGGCTACTGGATTGAGGGTTCATAAGATGTATGTAATATAGACTACATTTTAGTGGTTTTTATTTACAGCTACATGAGGTCAGGCTGTGCCGTGCTATCTGCTTTGACGTGCAACTCTTGGTTAAATAAGATAGCTTTATATTTATTTCCGGAGAAAAGGAGTATCCTCGGACATAGCGTTATGCATTAGTGTCTCCTTTTTAAAAGGAAAATGATATGTTAAAATTATATAGCTAGCCTGAAGAACTTCAAAATATACAGTACTAAATTATTTCCTGTTCTTGCTGAGCAGTGTTTTTCCAGTATTAATATTTTGTTACTTAATACAACTGGCTCTCTTTCTGTAGAAGCATTAGCTTAACATTGGAAGAGTTAATACCATTTTGTGAGTAATTTGTTCTCACTTTATCTGGAAGATAGCCATACTTGCACATGAGGAAATTCTGTCTTTCCTCACTTATCTGAATGTTTCACCACAGTGCCTTCCTGCCATTGTACCAGAGGCCTCCAAATACATTGTCTGCAGGGTGAACAACTCTAATGCATTTTCCATCAAAGTTATACCATATGAAGTACATGGGGCTCCTTGGAACTCAAAAGTTCATCTCTTTCTTTTTGTGTGTGTGTGCACAGTTTTTTTACTTCCGTTTTTCCATCCAAGCTTTGGCTGCAAATACAGGATGAGCTTCTATAAACTTCTGCAGCAAATATATGAATACATAGAATAAAATCATCATTCATTATATATAAACAGTCTGAGAGTGGAATGGAAGTGAACAGATATCAGGAAGATTATTTTTTGTCAGTTGTGAGTGTTGGAAGTACAGTTTGCCAGGAAAGTAATTGCTCGTGAAGATACTTGCAATGAAATATGAAGTCCCATTTTTGTTTTTCTCCATGAGAATGAGCAAAATACAAGATCTGAACAACAGCGATGGAATGAAAGTGTCCAATGTATGTGTTTTTATTGGTAGAAAGAATGTAGAAGAGCCATGGTTTTTGCACTTGCTTTATTTGTATCCATGTAAATATGTATCACTTCCATTCTTCTTGTAGGAATATGGCATTTTCTGAATGTAGAATATTTCCCAAACCAGCACTATGTTATTCTCTATTGTATAAAATGCTGCTGCTTAATAATATATCTAAAACAGTTCTCAAACTAGCTAGCATGTTTTTTAAAGTATATTTTGTAACCCATATCTTTACAAAAAAAGTGTCTATGCTTTTTGTCTGACCAAATATGCAACAGCTTTTGGGTTAAGGATAGTATTTATAAAGGATCGGTTTTCATTTTCTGAGTGTATTAATTTTCTATGCAATTGTTGTTGAATTGTTATTGTCCTAAAAAGATGTATTTGATGCATTTTTCAAAGACTTCAAAGACAGCTTTAAACACTTCAAAAAATGTGTTTCTGAATATTTCAATCTGACTTTTTCCCCTGCATTGCTTTCCAAATTGCTGCTTAATAGGGAACAATTATCTGCCAGATGGGATTCAAGAAAATTACTGTCTTGATTTCAAATCTTAAATTGATTCAAATCTTCATAAATTTTGCACCACTTAAAATCATCTGATGTTCCAGTTTATCTCCAATTCTGAGTGTTTTATTTATACTACTTATTCCTGTGCAATAGGAAGAGATGCAAATGTTGAGTTTAGAATGACTGAATTGCAGATTCTCCAGAAATCAACTGTTTTCCTCATCGTTTACAGTGCAGTGATTTCTTACCTGTAAATGTAAGGCATCTATCTGCCATCACATGTGGAAGTTATAATTCTTTATTCATCTCAGTTCAGAATGAATAATCCACCTTTCTGGGTATTTGACATAAGATTGACATCTGTCTCTTTTTTTTTTAATATCTGCTATTTTATAACAGCAGAGGGTGACAGCTGATAACAATTTATTTAACTATGAGTCAGTATCTCATCTCCTATGGTCTGTTTAAGATTTGTTTAGCCATGTTCACTGTTTCTGGGGTACAAAATAAAATAAAATGGTACCGGAACCACATTGCAATAAATTTCAAATGAAGGTGCTAGTACTGTAAAAGATTATGCAGGCTGCAAACGAGTGGTTATCTGGGGAAAAGTTAGTATTGTGCATCTCTTTTCAGTAACTCTCATAAAATAGCAAAATTGGGTAGAAAGTTCTGGAATGACTGAGTCACAAAAATGAATAATGTGGTTTTGTGTTCATTGATGTTTATGTGTTTGTAAGAGCCCAGAAATGTGGTGTCGGAATAATCAGTTATTCCAGGATTAAACTCCCATCTTTTTACTGCACAAGTCATGTGGTGACACCTGGGAACAGAGAATCAAGGTACAGTTCATTTGTAATCAAGGTGGCCTAATTGGGACGCACACATTTGTGTGTGGGTATAATTATGAAGTGATTTCCCCCCCCCAGCTGATGTCCACGCCTCCTTGCCAAAGCCCTTCCCTGTATGTTCAGGTGAAACTGTATGTTCATAGATACACAACTGTGCAATTGTCACTCACATCACCCTAACAGATGTCCTTTTAAAAAAATCAAACTGTTTCTTCAAAAGCCTAACTTTAAGAATTGAAAAGGGGTTTATATCATTCACATTCCTACAACAACATTGTCAACCTCCAATGTAATGGGTTTTTGCTATCTGTAAAATATTTTTATATATTGCCTGTACTATGGTAGTTTAGCAATAAATGAAAGGTTATCAACTACTGCATGAGTAGCTTATTCTTTAGTATCTTTATTGACTTTGGTAAAAAGAAAAAATCAAGTGGGTGAGTCACCCATCACAGTCGTCTTCTCATCACCCTCCTAAATTCTCACAAATGGGATGTGCGTAAGGAGTCTGGACTATGGAGTACAGCATTGTTAGTGAGATGCCCAGTATCCCTTTGCATCAAGATCCCAGTCACTTTCTGTAGATGAGATTGAGTCAAACACTGGCAATTTTATGAACTTCCTCATTATCCCTTATTCTCTATTTTCCCCTCATCTTCTATTCCCACCAGCATCATCCCAATAAAAAGCACTAAACCACCCACATTAACAGGTACTCCAGAGTGTTTACCTCTCTCCCTCTCTCTCTCTATATATAACATTAATTTCCATCTATATAAATGTCCTTCAGCCTCAGTATAGGCTTTTTAGAGACTGGAGATGTATTCCATTTAATTTTTTGTTCATCTAAATTTTAATTCTGCATTTCTCTGCTGGAGACACTAAAAGATACATTTTCATACTGCTGTGCTGGAACAATGCCTAGAACCCATTATGTCTCAGTAAGAGTTGCGTTTATGTAGCATAGAATTAAAGACATTTACCTTAACAAAAATCAATATTATCTTTTGCATTTAAAAAGAGAGAATTCAAACCATATTTGGATGCATTTGTTGGACATAAGGCAAGTGCTTTGCTTTGCTTATTCACAAAAGCCTCAGAGCAAGCACCATGTGGAAGTTCTTAACTCCCAGTGCACTGTACAAAGGCTGGGAAGCTCATAAACCAGACAGGCTTCGCCAACAAAGAAGCTGTTACTGGCTAGGAGAGAACATTTTATGATGAGCAAATATATGGCACACAGGATTTTAGCTTTATTCAGCAACAGGAAAAGTTAAGTAACTTAACCTGGAAATTCCACAGCTAAGGGCTGAGAACTTGAACACCTGACACGATACTCTGGCTTTATTTTATATCTTGGGTTCAAATTAAAAGATTACAACAGTACCCCAGATTTTCAGTCTTAATGGGAAATTTCCTGGATTTTGTAGACTTAACTCACGCTTTCATATCCCATCTACATAGCTGAACCCCCCTGCCCCCCCAAGTTTTTATGTGTCATGGTAGCAGCAAGAAAAAGTCATGTTTCTAATGAACATCTGGCTTTTGTATGAGCACTCACTTGCTCGCGTGCTCCATTGTGTAAATATGTGATTTACAAGTCCGTTCTTTCTTTTTTTTTTTTTTTTTTTAAATACAAATGCAATTTACTCAATTTTAGAAGCTGCCTTTCAGCTTCATACCAGATTCTTTTCTAAATACATCATCACTGGCTTGCTCAGGTGGCCACGTTCAACTGGGCTGCTGCTAAGGGAGCGTCTCAGGAAAGATGTGCTCCCACCCACCACTGTCCTCCTCTTCCCTGTTCCTGCTCACCTCCTGTGCCTCCAGTTGGACCGTCTGCTCCTGTGAGCAGCTAGTGCCTCAGCGAGCTGATTTTGTACAGGGGTTTGAATTTTTTTTTTTAGGGAAGGGCAGGCCACAACACAGGATTTGTGCTCCTACTAAACCAAAGGGCAAGACTGCTGGCACAGCAAAATTGCTGAGGTTGTGAGGAACCACTTAACCTAAAAGCCCGGGGGAATGGGGAGGTGGGAGAGGCTGGCAGGAGCTGTGCTGCACGTGAATTGGCCAAATCCAAGCACCAGAGGTGACTGCAGCACAAAGGCACCTCTTTGTTCAGTCGACAGTAGGACCAGAATTGTAGCTGAGATCAAGTGGGAGAGTACAAGGGCAGACAGAGCAAGGAAGGCTCTAGCTCTCTCTATCTCTTGTTCAAATATAGACAATAAAAATAGTAAAAGGATTTTGTTGTGGGGTTTTTTTTTGAGCATTGCAGTCTATTAACTGTCTGCCTATCTGTGCGAGCTCAGGTCTGCTCAAGGATTTTGGATGAAATGGATTTTTATGCCAGGGATAGGGCATGGGGACCAAGCAGCCAGCATTCATCATACCAGTCTTGTTTCCTTCAGAAACCAGTCTAAAAGCAGATCAACCCTTCCTCAGTCAACTTCAGCATTTACACACAGCTCTGGAGGGTGCAATTAAAGCAGTTATTGCTGGGTGATACTAACTGCCCTAAGGGCCAGGCTGTGTCTTGGGCTCTAGATAGTGCCCACCAGTACAAAAACCACAATGTAACTCCTTGGACCTGTGGGCTTGACACTGGCTGTATCCTGGCTCTGTGCCTCCGGCGGAGGTGAAAGACAGCCAGGGCAGTGCTGAACCTACACGAGGAGCCTGGCTGTTGTGCTGAGCTCGCACCTCCAGCAGCACCGTGAGGAAAGAGCAGAGGAAATATGACTCAAAGATGTTGTCCGTCCTTTCCCTACCGCCCCCACCCCCCCCAGGAGCAGTCCAGTCCATCCACCACCTCCCACTGAGCGCACCAATCAAGAATGCCTTGTCCAAAATACTGCTGAAGGTTTAGAGTGGATTAGGAGGTCAGCTTTCAGAAACCTCCCTCCAGCAAAACCACAGTGACTGCTTGCACTGCTGTGCCCTTCCAGTTCTTGGTGGGAGCCATCGGCATAGCAGCAAGCAGTGGAGGCAAAGGGAAAATATTACAGCCTCTGCCCCTGCAGAGCAGAAAGGCGATGAATACTGTGATTTTTGTGGTCAGCCTTTAATGATAGCCTAGGAGTAATCACAGACGGAGTCACGTTTGATTTGCATTAGTTTTGACAGATAATATCAATGACTTTTTCTTGACAGTTGCGTGCTTTTCTCCCCTTCCTTCACACTTTTTTTACAGTGTCAGAAATTGTAACAAACCCATGTGCCTTAACTTTTCACACTCGGTGACCCTGAGCCATCAAAGAGACAGAAATATGCTTGTCCCCGATGCTCAGCCTCAGGAGACCAAACCACCTCACATCTTACTGCCTGATTCCTTAAAAAGTTTGCCCTAATCCGTACTACAGCATCTGAAGCAGCTTGTTCTAACATTGCCCTTTATATACGAAAATACATATGTGCTTCTAGCTGAAATAAAAGTTACAAACTGGCTGGGGAAGGCTGAGTGTCACTGGTGCCACCTGCACATGTGCTGCATGGAAAGTGAAGGAGCTGGCCTGTGTTTTCATCAGTTCTCTGGAAGGGTGTTCAGGAAGGATGACTGTGCCTTGCAGGCTTACTACAACTACCAGCAAATTTCCCCATCCCAAATGAAAATTAAAAGGTTTCCACCATAAGAAAAACATCCATGGGAAATGGGGTCTCATTAGTGTCGTTTACTTACTGTGAGAGCCCTGGAGCAGTACTGTTAATTCCCAAAGCTTTCCAGGCTTATTTATAAAGTGGCTTCAGAGCACAGGCATTTCTAGTGTCTCCAACCAGCAGCACAGCAGTCTGTTCAGGTGCTGCATGGGGATCGCAACAGCATCACAGCTGCTGAACCCCCCAAAATATGACAGAGTGGCCATATAAGCTCTGCACCATGTTAGGTAAGAGCGCATGAACATGACAGTGATGGGAATTTATGTATTTTTCTATGTCACTGCCTACAAGTCAGTTGAAGTAAAGCTTCATTGACTGGCTGGTTATTTTTCCATAGAGTAATACTAAGAGCTGAGCTTTGACCTGCTCCCTGTGGACACTCTTAATATATCAAATACTTGGTAGGGCTGGATCACTGATGAGATGAGTAGTCCTGAAGGGTTTAGTTGGCCTGAGTAAATTTTTCATGGACCCTTACTTACTGAAGGATTATTATCATGACAGCCTTCCCAGCTGCCCGATTGTATCAGTATGAGCAAAACACTGAAATCTAAACTAAACAGATGTTTATTTTCTAAGCTTTCTCATGTTAGGCTTCACTAAAGGAAAAGGCGAGGTGAGAACTTTGGTTTTTAAGTTGAAGCCTCCAGTGACTAGCTCAGTCTACTACTAGCCCAGGAGTGCCTTTCATTCCTTACACTTTTTCCCTGGTTCAAATCCCCTAGATTCAAACAGTCCTATAAACCACAGCTGGCAGGGCTCTTGCAAAAAAACATATTGGCTTCATTTACCTTTTAAAAAGCCATATAGGATAAGAAAAAAATGGAAAGACTAACTGCAATTGAACCAGTCTCACATACCTTTTCTAGGCTTTTATATAGGAATGGACTATGTAATAGTTCACATCACAATGGCACTGTTCCTTTTAGGCTGCAGGGTGGGGCCAAAGCAAAGCTTAGATAAAATGTGCTCTTTAGGTTGCATGGAGGGTTATTGGTCTCTTTTTTCTTTTCTCTTCAGAAAAAAAAAAAAAAAAAAAAAAAAAAAAAATTATGGAGAGATACAGCAAAGGGTTTGCTGCAGCACAGAATGTCACTGCCATCTGCAGGGGAGGTGTGCTCAGCGCTGCTGCACCGATCCTTCAACCACGGCCCCTACGGGAGCCCACCCGGCCGAGAACCCCTCCCTGGTGGGGCAGAGCTGTAGCGACAGAGGTGACATATGGAACCTTCTGGACACAGAAAATACTTCCCTGGTGGGTTCAGCAGGAAAGGGAAGCAGGGGCCCTGCTGGCAGCAGACCAGTGCACCATCATACACTGCACCCTCATACCTCACACCCTTGCACCTTGCCTGTTGCACCCTCCCACACCACACCCTTGCATGCCACAACCTTGCACATCACACCCTCACACACCACACCCTCACACACCACACCCTCACACGCCACATCCTTGCACATTGACCCCGTGACCAGGCTGCGTTTGCCGGCAGATGAGTCTGCTGTCTCCCTTAATCCTCCCCACCCTGACAGCA
>JANHGN010016933.1:0-25108 GCA_024605025.1 Megaceryle maxima
TTTGTGTGTTTTTGTGGTTGGTGTTGGTGTTTGTTGTTTGTTTTTTTTTTTGTGTGGGGGGGGGGGGTAGAGGGGGGTATTGTTTGTTTTTAAATCCTGTGACATCCCATAAACAAGGCTAAAGACAGAGGGCAGAGTCCCCAGTCGTCTGCACAGGCATTTTTAGTCTGTTTAAAAATGTTAAACAGATTATTATTTAGAAGATACCAGTGTTACTGGTAAAAACCCATGTAGTAAGAAATTTCTCAGAACTATAGCATTATGGAAAGCTTCTAAAACAGTGGATGCCCACTTAGTATTTGACACCCTATGTTATGAAAATGACTGAATAGGTACTTCCAAAAAGTTTATTTTATTTATTTTAAAGGCTGCACTAGTACATCAAAAGCACAGTGTCCCACAGCACCTCCACAGTAGTCCAGCCCTCACCAGCTCCACAGTCTCATCAAGCCATCGTTCAGCTGAAATGCGGTAAGGCCATCCCATCCTTTCCTGAAAGGCAGTCCTGGTCAACTACTGACCAGGGAGGACTGTATCATGACTGGTTACCTCATGGTGCAATATAAACTTGGCTGAATTTTAATCCTGCTTAGAGGCCTTGCCATCTGTTGCACCTCACCTGCTACCTTGCCCTTTCAAGAGCAGGAAAGAAGGTCTCATAATTGAGCTTTTCCTATATGAGTACTATTATCAAATCATGGTGGAGCATGGCTAGGAAAAGAGACTGCAGCATCCACAGCCAGAGCTGTCACTATTTTGACAGATGAACATTTAACATCATATCAAATACTGGGAACTATGCTGTTAATACCAGGTCATACGATTTGAAATAGAACCAAGTATCATTTTTGTGAAGAATTTTTTAATTTGGCTTCCTTTCCAAGCAGAAAGAAAAGTTTAATACATATTTCAACTTTTTAAACATAAAGTTAAGGAATTTCTTCTTTAATTTGCACCACCAATTAAATTGAAGAAAAATAATTTTTAGGAATTTAAAAAATCTAGAATAATTTTGTTACAGAGTATTTCAGGTTAGAATGTGAGGAACTCTCACAGGTTTTTTCTTCGGGATCCCACCAGAATTAGTTCAATTTCACAAGCCATTACATTTCATTGAAAGAGTTCAGCTGAAACTATTCCAACAAGGTCCTTGGGAAACAAGCTGATAACCCTCTTATTGATAAAAAAGCCTCTTGTCATTAGTAGTATTAAAGACTCTTCCCTGAGGATAAAAGGAAAAAAAATAGGATTGATAATATTCCATGCTCATTCAATTAATTGCTTTGAAGTGTTCAGTACTTTCTGCAAATATGCCTTTTGAAGCATTTTGAAGTGGTGAAGCCAATGTACTTCTGTAACAACTCTGATTTGGATACAAAAATCTCACATTTGAAACCTACAGTGAGGAGCAAAGCATATGCTCCATTTCAGAAATAAAACTGACTGAGGCATGAAGCTAACAAAGCCTGAAGACAAACACACCAAACACAACCCCCTACATACACCACCTCCTCCTCTAGCTGCCTGCAGCATGTTCCAGCCCATGAAAATCCCTGGCCAACACTCAAGGCAGTGCTACAGCTCCCGCATTCTCACCCCCCTTGCTCAGAGCCAGTGCTGGACACCATCCAGCAGAGCTAGCTAGCATTCTGCCAGCCTCTTCTTGCACACCAGTTGGAAACTGGGCTGAAACACACTAGCCTCGCAGAACACGCACACAAATGCTGAAGCAAGTGGTCAAAGAACACTTAGGAGGATGGGGGCATGAAGCTAGCTGCCCAGCTCCAATCAGTATAATCTAAAAGGATTTGAGGAGGCAAACTGCAGTAGCATAGGTCATTTCAAGTTCACTAAAGTCCCGAGGGGACAGCAAAGGAAAATACCATCACCAGGGAAACACCAGTTTGGAAAGGAGCACTCTGTGCCTAGCACTCTGCATCACTGGAAGCTACAACCCATGCACCAGCCTTAAAGATAGAGTACATCTACCCTTGTTAACTCATCGTGCACCCAAATCTACTCTCACCCAAGAGTTGCTCACTGCTTTAGAAGTCAAGCCCTTGCTAAAATCCCTCCTCAGTCTGAGCTCCAGAGCAGGGGGGAGGAGATTAGGGCATTCTTCATGCACACCAAAGCTCCCAAAGGGAGTATGCTACCACCCACCTCTCCACCAGCTGCCCAGAACTCAGTTCTTCATAGGCAAGGGATATAGGGCTTTGTATTCCCATCAAATCTCTCTGTCTGCTCTGAAGTGGGAACAGCAGGCATAGATGTCTTCTATCCTCTTTATGCTGTCTGTCCCTTTCCATCTGCCTTACCTAGGGCCTGTCTGCTGCATTTCTGCAATTAACTACACAAAGTCAGGTACTGACTGACGTTTGTGTAGGGGGCTGTTCTAGAAGCAAGGTGCACTTCAGAGGAAACAGGAGGCTGCACAAGAGCTTCACCCTGCACAGACCCTGAGCCACTACAACAGTGAGGGGCTGTGAAGACCCTCTTTAGGACATGGTACCTCCTACCCACTGTCAGCTGCAAGACTGCATCCCTAGAAGATACCACAACACACATACAGTTTCAGAGCTATAGGGGAAGAGACAGGTGTGTCTATGGTGCATCCATCTCACCCACTGAAGGCTCAGCCTCTTACAAGTCAGATCCCCTTGGGCACTTGGCTGAATATAGAGCTAATGACTCAACAGCAGGGAAGGGAGATCCCTCTCCTAGCACAGCCCTACTGAGAAAGCTGAGAGAAGAAAAAAAAAGCATTTCAAGGCATTTTAATCACTCCTGTAATCAGATTTAAATCCAAATGTGCTTAAGAGTAGAAGATAATTGAACACAATGGAGCTATATTTACAGTCACGTTGCCAGCCACAGCTGCTGACTAGGATTAAGCAGTTGTCTTCATGCACCTAGATGGGTGGTGACGCTTTGGATGGCCCGCAGTTCTGTTGTTATTTACATGTGTAGCTGATCTTGACAAGAACTGGTTTCACCAGAAAAACGAGGCAACTCATCTGCCTTCCCAAAGCAAAGCTAGGATATATCACAGGGAATCTCTGTGTGCTGAAAGAGCAGCAAGATATTGGGAGGCAAATCTATACAGAAAAATATTAAATTGGCCATTTTGTTCCATCAGAAAGACAGTAAGAGGATTCAAAGCAACCTCAGAAAGGTCCTGCCAAAGCCTGGGTACCAGCATGACTCAGGCCTCAAAAGCAGAATGAGCATAAAATGATTTAGTGCATTTCCTGTTTATAAGATAACACCATCTTCAGCTGATTAAACACCCAGGTCTGGCCTTTCACAATTAGCAATAAGGCTGATAATTTCAGTTTCTGATAATTATTTATATAACAGCTACCAAGTACCTCTGAGTTTTGGATGAAACAAATACTTAAACTTTAAATAAGAAGGTTAAACAAGAAGTTCATTTGGACATTTACATTAGCAAACATCTTCCCCAGCTCTGAATTGGAAACTATGGTGTGTTTAGCTTCCAGAAGGCTCCAATCTCAGATATCCTCCTCATCAATACCATCCATAGCTAGTAATAACTTATTTGGACCCAGTGATAAAGTTATGCCTATAACACCCCTGCCCGTGACCATGCTGCCTGCCCAAGATGCTAGTACAAGCCAAGTTCACAAGGGTGAACTTCAAAGATTCAGCATTCAAAAGCAATTTTTGTTTTTAGTAGCTTCATCTACTGCACAAGGATCTAACAGAAAATAACTAACTAAAAACTCCCAACTCCAACAAAAAACCCTGTGATACATCAAGTTCTGAAACAAACCTAATACAAATAAACTGTGTTTGTATGAACAAGTTACTATTGTAACACTGTGTAACTGAAGCCAGTTTTTCCACCCTCCCAACACAAAGTTATCCTTCAGTTCACTTAATCTATCCACTCCCTGGTTTAATTTGAAGTCCTGTAACTACATTGTCCAGGTTTCAACAGCTGTTAAGTGTACTAAATAATATGATGCAATAGTTTTGACTGAGCTTTTAATTGCTATTTCCTTTTGGAAAAAAAAAAAAATTACATTCCTTTCTAAACAGCAGTTTTATCTGACTCCTATTTCTTCCTACAGCACATGTGCTAAACAGTTTGCCAATGTTCTTTGTTAAGAACATCTGTTCCTTCACCTGATCTTTCACTGGAGGCTGCCTAAGTAATAAAAAAAATTCAAGCTGCTTGCCTTTAGATTTACTTGATTTAGTTAATAAAACAGGGAAGGGGGGGGAACTACCACTTTTTTTTTTCGCATGGGAAAGAACAGTGTGGAAGAGAACATAAAACAATAAAGTAAATACAAGACATTAGTTCTGAACTGCTGTCTTGCTTACCTGCAACCAAGTCCCACTAAGATAACTTAATACAAAAGTAGCAGATACAGAAGCAAAAGAATGGCCTAACTCAGCTGCACTTCCCTCCTTGCTTTGCCAGACCTGCTCTCTGGCATCACTTATCTGTCTTTAAGTTTAGCAACAGTCCTCAAATATCGGTCAGTAAAAAAGGTCATGAAGGAAACAAACAATCCTCTTGGTAATAATTCCTCTTGGTGTCATTTACTTTTCAGCAACTCATGGAAGGATACATAAATACAATGGATGAAGACTATGGTGAAAACTTGAAGAAGCGTATTAAACAAACTACAACACTAGTTACATACTTAATGAAGTGGTGACTGCAGCCAATTACATGAACTGTTTTGGTATAAATTACACTTGTCAATCTCATTAAGCCTGCCAGTAGTCCTACTGTACTCGAAACTACATTGAGGATGGCACCCACCAAGCAGCTGCCCCAAAACTATTTTTCCTATGAAATACCTAGCTTCATCTCTTCCTTTTCTCCCTTAGAAACCAAATGCAGATTTTACTCTTAATTATTTCCACCTTAAGAGGTGCTGCCAGCTTTGATTGAACCATTCATTCTCTGCAAAGACAGACCATACATCATTTCTCTTTGACTTCTTATAAAAATGAAATGCAAGGGGTGAGATATTGGGAAACACATCTATCAGTACAAGCTGCTCAGAACTACATGCACACCATGTTTCAGGATCACATACCTCCATGCATTCTGAACAAGGAGTGATAGATCTCTCGAGTCCTGGTGGGTAGCTACAGCAGGAAACAAAAGCAGTCAAGAGGTTGTATGAGCAGGCTCAAGTCCTGAATGACTTTATCTGTCATGTCCTTAAGGGCTTTAGGGGGTTGCAGTAACAAATACACAAATATCCCAAGTTTAGGCTATACTGGCACTGCAAGAAACTTCAGTAAGAAAACACTATCTAAACAAACAAACATAAAAAGCCCACCACAGGAACAACCCACATTTACTCCATTTAATTTCTAAAATGCTGCCAATGTCATCAAGGAATCTTGACATAACTCAGTATATAACCATCTTCTACATGGAAGACACAAATTATAAATTCCACAATATTGATTAGCAGAAAATCCATGTACTCTTGTCTACAACACTTTTTTGACAGGTAAGTATGTGTCCTAAATCATTTAAGCCTCAGAGTATTTAATATTTTGATTTTTTTTCTTAAGCATTTCCTGGAGAATTTACTACTCTTGGTTGCTGCTAATAACATAATTAAATGTACCACTACTTAATCATATCCTGCACAGTTTTTTTTACCCATCTTTTCCTCCAAAGGGATGCAAGTAGCTCACCTGTAGCAGACTTAAGAGACACTGCTACACCACTGGTTGTTTCTAAAAATACTGAACAAGAGAGCTATAATGAAACTACAACCCCCCCAAAAAAATTAGCTTGCTTCCAGCTCCTAAAGTTGCCTTTTAGACCTTTCATTCCACAAGCTATGAACTGCTCTTTCATTAAGAAAATATCACCATTCAACCAACCCTGTACTTGTTTTCTGAACTATGCTGCCTTTTTTCCCCCCCTCCTAGTGACTTTAAAAAAACTACACACAAAATGAACAAAACCAAAATACATAAATAGCATGAATCTGAAGTACTTTCTTCCTTAACCATTAAACTTAATCTTCAAGTTCTAAACTAATTCTTTAGATATGTGTAATAATAATTCATATTATATAGAACTTCTCATTGCTGCAGCTGGGGAAAGCTTATTTACACAGGGCACCAACAGCCAGTCTTTTGTTCAGAACAGACTGAAACTTAATGGCAGTCAGATCTACCAGCAGTAAACTGTTTGAAGCTGCACCAACAGCAATAAAGAGATTTTCACAGTGAAAAGTAATAAGAGAAACACTTTAGTCTAATCAGCCACATTGAAGGGCTAGTCAGAGCTATACAGTTATCTTTTCTTGCTACTTTAAAATGCTGCTTCTCTGTAATCAGAGCTATCATAGGAAGGCACCTATTCTAGAGACTCCAGATAAGTAAACAATCAACACACCAGTGTTCCAAGTACAGGAAAAGCTATTTAGACTCCAGTTATGAAATTTCAGAAAAACAAACAAAAACACCCTACCAAGCAATCAAAAACAACCCCCCCCCCAACACACACAAAAAACCAAAACCAAAAGCAAGCAAATAAAACCCCACAATGTAAGGGTGCTTAAGATTTTTATTATCTTTGGACACCTAGAGCATTTACCCAGTTCTCAGCCTCCTTAGCAGACTGCTTCATAGCAGCAAATAAAAAGGAGGCTAAAAATCCTCCAATGTCAGAAGCTATGATGTTTCTCCTTCACAACTCAAGTATTTGGAGGCACAGATGAGAAGAAAAGCTTTCTTCAGAAGTAACATACCAAATACACAAGAGATGAAGCAACTGTCAGATTACCAGCCTGCCAAAACAAAGTTACCAATTTAGCAAGGGCAGTAAGCCATGCCCAGAGTTAATACAGTCTTCAGTGAAAGGTGTGGAAGGAAGAAGCACCCAGATAACTATAGATGCAATAAATATTTCATCTAATCCTTACTAGTCTTGGGCCCTGAAGTGTGCCAACTTATATCTACTCTGCAATAAGCAATCTTCCAATTTGTAATGTATACCTGCATCTCTCCTGTGCAGGTTTGAGTCATATGTTTATCATATTCTTGGCATATATATTCTCACATGCTCCCACAGACTAGTTGTTTCTCATAGAAACAAAATCCATGTTTGTGAAAATTCAAAATCCTTTTCCAAATCTTGCACAACCTCACCTGCTCTCGTTTTATGAGAGCTAAAGAGCTTATTTTCACTTGTTGCTTTATCACTTGTTTGTTTCTATTGCGATGCTCCTTCACACTGACCAACTCTTTAAGCTGACATTACACTGCAATCAAATTAGCTTTTTTAAAAGCTTACATATTTCTCTTTCCAACTTCCTGCTTGAAAACTCATTTTCAAATTCTTAAACAAGCCTCACAGATTAAAGCCATTTTCTGGAAGATGCTCATTTCATTTCAACACCTTCCTTTTCATAAGGAAAGGACTTACTTTTTTGTTCTTTCTTTCCACAGGCATTCTTCTTATTGTAGAAATATATGAACTTTCTTTGAATGTTTATTAATAGCATCTAGAGTCCCCAGACAGAACACCCTCACTTCTGATTCAAGGATCCTTTTTTCATTAGCTTCCTCATTCACCTTTACCTTCTTCATTACAGTAGAAGAACACTTAAGACTTTCACAGGTTTCTTCTTCCAAGGATATTAAACTGAATTATATTTTAGTATGAAGAGTGTAAAAAGGATAAAAAGTGAATTCAGAATCTTGAGATAGGGCTTCCAGATGTAACTTAATTTCCAAACCATCTTTGTTGTCATTTCTAGGTGCAGTTGCTAAAATCAGAAGTATTGATTTTGAAAAGTATTGCCATTTAATCAAAAATAGATACAAACTTTACAGGTTCCAGTAAAGAGGGAAGGTCCTGAGATTAAGTTTGCAAGTAAGCTTTTTCTTGCTCCACTTAAGATTATAAAAGTCTGGCTTTGTTCACTTCCAGGGAACAGTCTTCAAAAAAAAAAAAAGCATAAAACAACAACACACCACCAATACAAACAAACAAAAAAAGCCACACACCAAGAACCAAAACAGCCACACACCAAGAACAAAAACTCAACAAACAAACAAAATATCAGAAAAACACCCTCACCAACCTTAAAAACAGCAGTTAGTAACACTACCTGTTTAAGAACTGCTTACAGCAGTAGAGAAAATTAATTCTCTCAAAAGTTTTCAGTAAAGCTCCCCAAAGTATTATTTCTTTTAGAGATGGGGAGTAATTATGCATAGCAGGATTCTCTTCTTCCTTCCCTGCTACCCTTCCTTCTCCCTACTCACCATAGCCAGGAAAGTATCCCAGAGGCTCCCAACCCTAGTTTGCTGCTAATAACATGTGCTCACAGCGCCTGTTGGGCATTCGCTGTACCTGTCCTGACTTCTAGAGGCATGGCACAACTGCCTACTCCCACTCAAATCCATGAAAAATTGAAGTCAAACCAGTCAGGCTCTAACATCCACATTTGGCTTCCATCACCAGAGAAGCAAGAGTACATACTGAGCAGAAATGAATCCTTAGAGCAAATAAAAGTTGTCAGTAATGTGCAACCTCTCAAAACAAATAACCCTGGCAACAAAGCTGATTCCTGAATCCAACCACAGGCTAGAATCACTGTTGCAGCAATTCCTTAATTCTACTGATTTAGGAGTAGGAATGAGCATAACAAATCCACACCTGCCACAGGACACTAAGATCATCTTTTGTCAGATGTTAGTGACACATGCTTTGCACACTGCAACAAACTGCCTTCCATGTTATCACCTACACATTTACTATGACTCAGTATTTAGGGAGTTTTAATGATTTGTTTATATAGTCAGCAGCTGATCATCAACCACGCAAGTTATTAAAACACATTTTCTGTCTAGAAGAGCAGGGAAATATGCCAATGACATAACACTTTAGTTAGATTGGCTTAATTTTTGCCTTGAGTTTGTGACTTTCTACCTTTTGCTACTTGCAAATTCAATCTCCCTGAGGCTGAGAAAACAAGTACCAGCCTCTGATAACGAGTCTGGTAGAGGTTTTTAAAACTAATCAGTGACAAACGGTGCAGCTAGAACTTTACAAGCCACGGCACTACCTTACAAGAGGCAAGTATTTACACAATTCCTTTGTTTTAACTGCAAGGTCATATTTGCAGAACCAGATAAACACTAACTTCAAACAAATACTGAAGTCTTGAAGCATAAATCAGACAGAAGGCAACCCTTTAATCATACTGGACAACACCTCACACCCTTAGCAGTTGTCAGTGTGCTGAAATATCCCAATCCCCTAAAGTTACAGGTGCGTGTTACTACAGGAAGCAGAAAGCAGCACTGTGAGGACACACAATACCCTGCACCGAACATGCCTAGAGCTCTGTTCAAAGAGCTTCTAACCTTCAGCATGCATCTCAAACCTAAAGATGCAAAGCCAGTAGCACAGCTATATTCTTTATATATTTTATTGTCTTTATTTTAGATTGCCAAGCTTATCAAGGAAAGATTGACTTGCTAAATGGAAGTCCAACAAACTGACCCCAAGACCTAAACAGGTTTCTTCCTCGCATAAACTACCAACTGCATTAACAGTTGTATAAAAATCATCAAGAGCTAGTTTACATAATTAATTTACCATCTAATGAGAGCATTTCTGGTAGTTATAATGTCTGCCCAGCATGATTTGCTATCATTTCAAGTACAGAGATACAGCTGGGCACAGGCAGAATGGCCCTGTCTTTTGTCACTGTAGGAAATACTGAATGATCCAAGTACTCCCTCTCTAGCAACACAATTCTATGACCTGCTGGGATTCATTCAGTCCATCCCATTTCCATTTGCTCCAGACTACTGTTGCTCAGTTTAAAAGTACACAAATATTTTGGGGAAATATTACGCTAGGGCCTGAGGTGCAAAAGTTAATGTTCTGATCATTCAGAGACATGCTTAGTTTGAACAGGAGGGATGAAAAGACATAGGAGGAAAATTTATAAACAAGGAGCTGGGAAATAAGAACCTCCAGTTCTTCTCGCAGCTCTGCCACATATTCCCTATAGCCTCTGCTAGTTACTTAATCTTTCACCTGCTGAGCACAATGAACACTCTGATGACCTCAACAGGACAAGGATTGAGTAGTCCAGATGATGTTCCTGTGCAAGCTGAAGCATGCCAATTTGACAAGGCCACCTGATGCAGAACCTGAGTCAGACTGTCAGAGCTGTGACGAAGGGAATCTAAGTCTCTCATAAGATCAGGTGTTACCTGTGGCTGCACACACAAATGTTTCCGTCCCCTATCTAACAGGGGCAACCCATCCACCAAACTAACAGCAAAACAAACTCTTTACAAGAACAACACACAAACAAGCTAAATCCACCAAAACCATGAGAAAAACACCCCAGCATGTATTGTTACACCCTCCACTTTCAGCGTGACACCTCGCTGAAGGGGAGCAAAATTAATCCCCTCCTTTCTGCCCATCCTGTTCACAAATCCCATTCTTTATAGAGAACAGAGGAAGCTTATTCACTCTTCTAGAAAACAAATCTGTCTACTTGACAAAAAACAAGCCACTAGGAAAGCATATCAGAAGAACTAACCAGTACCAAGAATAAAAAATTCAGCCCCTACTGCTAGAAAACATCAAAAATGTCCTTCTAAAGGCATAAAGAAACATTGGGTAGGTTCATGAAGTTCCACACAACGAACTGGGCACAGAAGCCAGAAATCCTGTCCCTAACTTGATATGTGACATCAGAGAAACAGCTTCACCCCCTTTCAGTCTCAGCTTACACTTTAGTAAGCTGATAATGATAAAATTACCTACCTCACTACATGGGTGGAGAGCATTTTACTAATTCATGGCTACAAAGCAACTTGAGAATTATGGATATAAAGCTAGAACATACACATATAGAAACTAAAATATACTTATGTTACATTTATAAATAAAACACAAGTAGAAGAAAGACAAGTCACATTACCCAAAAGCTCCAGTCAGCACTCCAGCTATATTGAGCAGGACCCTGCATTTTCTCTGTGCATGAACTGATAGTCTGCTCTGAATCAGCAAGTAGCTGGTTAATAAGACCATGATCCACTTCATGAACTTCCTGTGAACAAAGAAGCAAGGTATGTAATTCAGCAATGGAGGAGAAAGGTGAAATAAAATGGTTAATCCATTTAACAACTATATATTAAATGAAACTTCACATGCTAGTTTCATCAAGACAAGTAGCATGGAAACACTTCCCACCAACAGCCTTTTCCTTGATTTTACATTTTTTCCAACAGCATACTATATTTAATTACTACTTACTCTTCTATCACAATATTTTATTTCCACAGGAGCCCCTCAACCTGCACCTTGAAGCAGCACAGATATTTAGAGCTAGAATAACCATCATAAGACATCAGTGCATAACACGCAGAACATCTATAGAATCTGTGGGACCTTCCACAACTTGAGAGAGGTCAAGCAAGTGCAGCATTTACTAAATTTCTGACATAGAATACAAATACATTGAGCATTTATACTTAAAATTGGTTACACTATAAAGAATATATTTTGTTGTACATTAATACATGTGCAACATCAGAGGGAAATAGTTCTACTCAGAATTTATTATGAAGATAGCACTCTCCTGTAGCACTCTCCCTTGATAGCAACATTTTTCACTTGGAAGGTCTGGTTTACTTTTTGAAGGGAAATTGAGCCACAGAAAGACACTCATCTCAAGCTACCTAACAAACTGGGACAAAACCAGTCCAGGGCCCTAACCAATAACTAACACCACCTGTACTAGTGGATCCGTCAATGAGAGACAAAGCTGGATTTCGAGTCCAGAACGATGCAGAGCCAAGCCAGCTTTGGCACAAGCGCATGCCCGTGACGAGGCAGAGGTGCGAACGCCCTGCCAGCTGGGCCACTACTCCTCCGAGGCTCCAGCCAAGCCCGCGGCCCAGGCCTGGGGGGACACTTCCGAAGAGACAACGGGGTGAGGCAGAAAGCGGAGACACCCCAGGCTACATGGCGTGAGAGCCGGGCTGCTCTCCGCAGGTTTTTCCATGCAAACACACGTACCCACTGCAACTTCCACCAGTTGCTGCTCACCGCCCCGGCTTCCTGCGGAGCGGACAGACCCAGCAATGCCACAGGAGCCACGCTCCCGACCCACCGTATCTCCAGAGTTCAGCGGCTGCCTCAGTAACCCCGAAGCTGCCCCCCCCCTCCCACGCCCCGCAGAGCCGCTGGGTCTCTCCCCAGACCGCTCCCGGCATCCGAGAGCCTGGACCCTCCCTCCGGGGCTTGCAGCAGCCCCGCGAGATACTCGCCACCTCTCCTCATCGGAGGGCCACAGTGCCGACGCCGGGCGGGCCACCACCACCCCCAGGGCCGTGCCCGCCTCTCTCCAGTAAAACTTTCGGGGCAGTGGCGGCAGAGCGGACCAGCGATCCCACACTCTCGGGCAGGGCTTCCCGGCGCTGCCCGCGGAAATCAACCCCAGGGCAGCCCCCCCGGGCCTCGGCCCGCCCGTCCCGTTCCCCAGGGGAAGGAGCGGGGCTCCCGCCGCCCGCGCCTACCTGCGCAGCCCTCCGCCGCCGTCCGGCTCGCCCAAGAGGCGGCACGGCGGCGGGCCGCTGCAGGGCAGCGGCCGGGGGCATGGAACCCGCCGGAGGGGCGGGCGAAGGCTGGCGGGGAGCGCACAGACCGCAGCTCTTACCATGGAGGGGGGCGAGGGCGGCACAGCGCCCACTAACTGCCTCAACGGTGCACACGGCGGGGCCGCGGCCGCCATTTAAAGGGGCAGGCGCCGGCCGGGCCGTGGGGTGCGGACCCGGGGCGGGAGGCGGTGGCCAAGGGCGAGCGCCGCTGCTGTTCATGAGAAGGGGAAGCTGTCAACGGGAGGGCGGAGAGAGACCCGGCGCCGCTGATCGAATCCCATGGCCAGCTCCAGAAACCCCTCAGCGGCTTCCACAAGGGTTAATTTACAAAGCCTCAGAGCTGGTGGAAAGTTTGAGGACTGTAGCAGGAAAAACTACTGGCTGCGGGGAGTTGAAGGAGGGGGGTTGGAGGGATGGCGGCGTTAGCTACCTCCCTCCTGAGGAAGAGCGGCGCGCCCGCCGCCCTCCCCTTGTGCACCGCTCCGTCAGCTGATTAAACAGGGCAGCAAAAGCGGTTCCTGAATCTGGCGGGGGGTGGGGGGTGTTCAGTGGAAAACACGTCCGAGAGAGGCCGCTCCAGGGGGACACCTAGGGGGAGGGGAGAGGAGGGGGGAGAGAGGGAGGGGAGGGAAACACAGCCCTCAGTTAGGCGCCCCGGCGATGCCGCCGCAACAAGCCGCGGTCTAAGCGGCCGTTTCAGGGCCAGGCTCCTCGTCCGCACCTCGTCAGTGGACGGGGCTGTGCCGCCGGGCCCCGCGGGTGTGTGGAGGGGAGCGAGCGGAGCAAGCCTGCCTCCTCCCCGCTGAGGGGCCGGCGGGCTGAGCAGGGGATGGCGTGAAATAAAAGAAGTAAAAGGTGGGAGACCTCTCTCGGGAAACTCGGGGCTCTCGTTTTTAAAGCTGCTAAACAGCGCCGAGCGGTTTCTGCCCAAGCTGTGAGCACCTGGGGGTCTGAAAAGCTGGGCTCCAACTTCGACAGCGCCCAACAGCACTTGTCAGGCCACATCTGGAGTACTGTGTTCAGTTTTGGTCCCCACTATGTAAGCAAAAGATGTGGACAGGCTGCAGAGAATCCAGTGAAGGGCCACAAAGACGATCAAAGGATGGGGAAGCTGCCAGATAAGGAAAGGCTGAGAGAATTTGGCTTGTTCAGCCTTGAGAAAAGAAGGTTTAAGGGGAGACCTTATCACCATGTTCCAGTATTTAAAGGGTGGCTACGAAGTTGAAGACTCTCTTTTTACAGGGAGCCACATGGAAAAGACTAGAGGTAATGGGTACAAGTTACGCCTGGGGGGATACCAAGGGGACACTTTTCACAACAAGAACACTCAGCCATTGGAATAATTGCTCCAGGGAATTGATGGTTTCCCCAGCACTGGACATTTTTAAGATTCAGCTGGACATGGTGCTGGACCGACTTGTCTAGACAGTGCTTTTCCCAAGAAAGGCTGTATGTAATGATCCTTGAGGTCCCTTCCAACCTTCTATGAAACAGCACACTACAGATCAGGAGACTGAACCAGAGCGATGATAGCTTACAGATTTATTCTCTCAGGTCACCTCACCCACTGATGTGAAAAGAAATCTCCATTTTGCTGTGTGGCTGGCTGGTAGACAACGAAAAGGAATGGATGGATGGCCAAGGGAAGGAGTAGAGTAGCCTGGCAGAGCAGTGCTGTTTCTTCCTGCTGTCTCTTTTCTCTCACTGGAAGTGGGTTGAGGCTCTCCCTGAAGGGACATCTCTGGGCCCTGTGATATCTGTCTGCTGATACATTATCAAAGATGCCAGAAGTCCCTATGGCTGATGTCCCCTCCCAGCTGTTGGACCAGGCAGGACAGCTTTAACATCCCTGACTGTGAGTCTCCAAATTTTACAAGAAAATGTAAAAAAGAATGTGTGTTTTGTTTAATTTTTGTCACTTGCATTCTTGATTTGGACCTTTGAAACTAAATTTTTTTTTAGACTTTTCTCAACAACACTCAGGGGACCAATTTACTTTTCTCTGTCCAAAAATTTAGATTCTCCCTGAATTATATTGAGTGAAGTGGGCTGACTGGGAATCAAGTGGGAGAAGCTTCATGTTCAGCTGATGGCTGCTAGAAATACTAAAACCCCTCTGTGTTCCTTCAGTTAAGAGCTGACTGACCTGACAGTTTTGCTCAGGTATGTCCTATTAAATGGAGGATCCCTGAGAGATTTACTATTACAGGATGAAACGAACACGAACAGCATTTGCAGGAACAATAGTAGTATGTCCGTCACAACAGCCTTCAAGATTTTTTTAGAAACACACCAATAAAATCAGGGTTTAAATCAGAGACTGTTTGGAA
This sequence comes from Megaceryle maxima, assembly GCA_024605025.1. NCBI lineage: Eukaryota > Metazoa > Chordata > Aves > Coraciiformes > Cerylidae > Megaceryle > Megaceryle maxima. The sequence continues at coordinate 14,985 of JANHGN010016933.1, forward strand.
TGCCTTTGGTCCAGCTCCATCTACCCACACTGACTTCTCTGACACACAGTCACAGCCAGTACTCTAAGCCAGTAACTCAGTCCCAGTTCCTCATGATCTGCCAGGTGCCTTTGACTTTACTGGTTATTCCCTCTTCAAACTCTTGATTGTTTTTGACTCCACTTTTTCCTTTCATAGATATATTGGTTTTGCTTACTAATACTCTGGCTGTACTTCCTTCAGAAGACCCTTACAAGCTGCCTTCCAGCTGTCTACTGAAGTTCTGCACTTGGTCCCAGTTCCTTTCTTTATATGGTTTAGTTCAGAGTTATTCCTTCCTTGTAATTCCAGGTCTTCATTCTCTCCCAAGCCATTTCAAACAGAGGAGAAATATTTGCCTTTTAGGTTCCTTTAGCCATACTCCCTCTAGACTACCCTGCTTTTGCTGATACAGATGTCACCACATCAAAGCTAGAGCAACTCGTGGTCGCTCAAGGAATGGGTTGTTTCTCTTGATGTTTGGTCAGCAGAGTTTTGCAAGGCAGATGTGGAATTTCTTGAAATGGTTACTGTGGAGCATGTACGTGTGAAGATGTAGATCACAGAACTTTTAAAAATTTATTCAAGAGAGCCATATGACAGTAGCATTATGACAGATTTCCTCATGGTGTAATGGTGACTTTCTGGGGGGTTCTTTTTGCTTTCGAATAAGAAGAAAAACAGAAATACTTATGTTCATCCAGCTGAATTATGCTTTGTGCTTTAACAGATGTGGAACTGAGTTTTACTGGATACTCAAGTAGAATTCCATAATCTGAAAAGTACTGAAGATAGGCAAGGTAATTAGATAAAGCCAGCAGGCTTCTGGAAAGGTGTGCCGAAATATCTAATCCCATAGCTGAGGGAAAAGGAGTCAGCCAGCTAGCAAGAATGGCATGTACTCGGCACAGCAGTAGCACTACTGTCAGGTCTGGATGCCACAGGTGAGGGTTTGGGGCTGCTGAAGCTCTTCCTAAAAAGCAGTGCTATGTATGTACCTTTGTGTAAATTCAGACATTCCATTCCAGAGCACACCTGCTAGTTTTGTAGATAGCCCACCTGCTTTAGCAGTTTTCCCCTCCACCCTGGTGGCACAGATAAGCTTGATGTAAATGGAATTAAGCAATCAACTTTTATTTGAAAATAATTATTTCTGCACTGGAAAAAATACTTTGGGGAAATACACTTCACCTCTAAACACTGTGTGTATATAGCCACAAAGGTACTGAATTCCTATCTTCCTTTTGTGGTGATTTAGGATGGTAGGAGTCCAGCTTCTCAGAAAATGAAGCCAACTCTCTTCCTCTTCTCACCTCTACTAGGAAGGGGTTCAAGCAGAAGAGACATCTCCTTTTGAGTATCTGGATTTTTCTTTACTCAACCCAAAGTTCTGGTTTACACAAGGCAAAAGCAAAACCCAACAGATTATCTTCCCTCTGCTCTCAGAGCATTTTCGGCATCTCTGGGAGAGATCAGAGCAGCCCCTGGGAACTCGTTGTTGTTGCTTCAAATGTGGCTGCCATCCAGGCAGCAGGCAGAGCACTGTTGAGCTCAAAGCTGTGGTAACTTTAGTAAGTATGACATTCACTGGGCAGAATGTGAGGTCCTGTTGCAATAACACACACTTTTTTTTTCCCCTGTACTACTGGAGGGAGAGACAGTGAGGCCATATACTTTAGCAGCTATGAGCCAGCATGTTGGGAAGCTATAGATCTGCAGTGTCTTCATTCTTCCTCTTCTTGCTGGTGGGTGAGTACTAAACTACCTTCCTTAATGAGAAGAAATATAGCTTATTCATAGAGTTTGTCTTGAGAGGTTCTCTTCTATTTTTTCAAAATACCACTTTCCACTGAGGACTTCCTCAACATGCAGGAAAACAGACTTTTCTTTATAGGTACATTCCTGTTTAGCTAATAGCAAGGTTTGGAATGAGTATATTTTGTCTGCCTTTTTCAAGAAGGAAGGCTGTGTATCATCAGTGCTAGAAGCTTCATTTCTATTTTGGTTCTCTAATGTATTAGCAACTGGTCATTGTCACAAGGTAATCATATCCATTTGTGAAAGCCAACCTCAGCCCAGGGCAAAAGGCATAAAAACTAAGATGAGCAATGTGCAGTCATTGATCACTTAATAGCAGACATCTGGGAGCTGAATGCAGCATGTATAGCACCTTCCTGGCACCAGCTGAGTGTGAAGTTGAGCTCTAAAGCCAACAAAAACATCTGAAAGACAATCATTCCAGAATGAGAAGATTTTTATGCAGGTTGGAAATTGAGCTCTATTTGCCTTTAACCTCTCCTCCATCTATTGAGTGTGAGCAAAAGAGAGGAGACTCAACTAGAAAGGTCAAATTTTGCACTGACCTCCACTCACCATTTTGATTCTCCGATGCTGTTGGAAGCTGTTGGAAGTTTGCAGGGCTTCTTGGGTTTACTCCAGGCACCAAAGAGTAAGTTAGAGGTTCCAGGACTGGAAGAGAGTATATTTTATTCTTTCCTTTTGTCACCTCAGCACCTCTAGCCTGCCCTGTGTATTTGTCATTCATAGCCAATGACAGGGCCTTACATGGGAAAGTATCAGCCTGCAGATTACGTAAAGGGGAGGCTGATGGCTTAGTAGGTGCCCTATTAGTACTGGCAAATGTGGAGCACATTGTCACATTACAGACAGTCCCAGAGAGCTCTCTCCCCTCATGGCTGAAAACTGGCGGTGAACTACTGACTTCATATGACAATGACCTATTAGATCATCTAATAATTTTTCCAGTTCAAGACAAGTTCATCCATGCTGTATTTCTCTGTGCTCTGTCTAGCTCAAGTGTTTTCACCAAAAAGTCTTGCATTCCTCTCCTCTGGGGATTGAGCCCTACAACTCAGGACAGGGGACCTACACATCACTCTGCTAATGAAGCGATTGACTTAAAAAGACCTTTGAAGCAGAGTCAACAAGGCATTTGGCATGGTATGCTCCCAGATGCCGATATCATAAGGGCATTGTGTATTTGGATACAAGTGAACTAGTATGTTGCAGTTTCACAACCTTACAAAAGAAAAACCAAACCAAAACAAAGCCAAACAGAAGAAAGGAAGAAAAATAGTCTGAAACACTCAAGCAGAGCTGGGCTGAAACAACACAGCCTACTTCTCTTGCATTTTATTTTTCCTAATTATCTTTAAGTTACATGATTTATGTTGAATCAAAGATGAGGGGTAACATAGATGACCATTTTTTTTCATGATAGGAGATGCAAATAAAGCTCATAATGAACAGAGGCAACATCAAAGCACATTGTTCCTGCTCAGTCATGTTCTCTATGCCACAAAGTGGCTGTGTAAAAATGATACCTTTTCATCACTAAAAGGAATAAAGAATGTAACTATGTTGCAGGGGGTGCATATGGTAAGGCTGGACTACTTGTAGTGGAGAAGAAATTCTGTGGCCATTCCTTGAAAACAAGGTGGCAGTAGCACATACTGATTTAGCTAAAGCAGCATACCCAGTGGAGATAATGGTTAATGAACAGAGATTTTAAAAGAATACTCAGGATGAAACTGCTCAAATCCACTCTAACAAATAAACAAGTATATTACATCTGAATATTTGATGCACAAAGACTGTAATATGTCATGCTACCATCAGCTTTGTCAAGTCTTTCAACTGTGTACTAAGTCAAAGTACTTTGTCAAGAGACTTTGACTTTTATGACTACCAATACAATTCTATCTAACTGGAAAGGGAAAATCTGGACCTCAGATTCTCTTGAGAACCTCCAGTGGGCTCACTGGTAAGATGAACGTAAGGATGATATCTCATCAAGTATCTCTAATAAGGACTGTTCATTTCAGTGGACTGGATCCAAAACTACATTAATATTTAGGTACCTAATTCTCAGACATTCAACTTCCATGGATCAGTCTTCCAGTTACAAGGCCAAAATTTTCAGACTGAGGGAAAGGCAAGGAGCACCAAACATCTCTGAAAGGTTTTTACTTGCTTTGTTGTTGCCCCGTTTCATAGCCAGCTTATATTTTCTGTATTTTTGCATCCATGAGTTATCTCTCTGATATTTAAATTGTAAGGTCTATTCTCTATCCTTTTATAAGGCACCTAGAACAACAGAGCCCTACTGTCTGACAGAAACCGTCAGTGCTGCTCCCATACAAGTCATAAATAACAACTATGAATACAACTGTAATTTTGTGTACAAGCATGCCTGGAGGAGACATTCAAGTAACAAACTGATCATCAAGGGTCTTGCTTCTCCATTGCCTTGAGACATTTATCCCTGAGCATCGAGAGGCTATTGTCATTGTGAAGCTTTACCAGACCCAGACAATAGCACTTCACATTGTTTGGATGGCAATGAAAGACTCAAGGCATTTAAAAATCAAGACCTTCACTGTGGAATGGCCTGCAATCCTTGAGAAGGCATCAAGTAGTATGAAGGGAGACTATTTCACTTAAAGAAAATAAAACAACAGAAGAAACTTTTCCAAAAATTGGTTTGAACTAAATTGGTCCTGGCAACAGCTGTTGGCTTATTTTTAAGAGTTTGTTCTTCTTCCCTCTTTTTGAGAGAGCAACTATTCCTCTCATCTTCTGAGCCCAGGCTTGTTTCCAAAAATGAGATCCACTCTCACTACTCTCAGCTCAGGCTGTTTGATTAACAGCTGGGTGAGAGAAGGCAGGTTTAAATCTGTACTACCAGTATGTTGTTCATATTTTTCTAACAAAGGGTAGCGGAACAATGTGGTCCCTTCACAAAAAATAGATGTCACCCTCAGTATCAATACCCAGAGAATGCTAATGTGCTGTCCCCCAGATCACTGATAAGATCTGCTGGGTTTTCAGTCTGTGGCAATGGACATTCTTCCCACAATTTCAAGGTTTCCTATCCTGGAACTGGAAGCGCATGCTAAAACGTTTAAGAAGCTCACATTATGTTTTGGGATGAGGTAGTTGCATTAGGATGCACACATATTCACTGTCCTTGGCAGAACAGAGCTGCCTGCCTGTAAGTGTACCTGTGTTTCTTGCTTTGTCTCAAAAGCGGTTGAGGTGGGAACATCAGACTCTGAAACTTTTTGAAGCAAGAAGAAAGAGGTTAGTGTTCCAGGTGGAAATATGGCTGAATGGACTCTAAATTTCAGCCAAAGCCATTGGACAATGGCATTAATCTTCCTCTAGTATGGCAGTAGAAAGGAGCAGAAGATCAGGAAAGACCCATCTGTACACATGAACATAATTTAAACAGGAAATAGGTAAAAAATCCCTGTTGTCATAATAGTGACTACCCTCAAGTCCCAATTCCAGGAACCATTCCTCATGTTGGTTAGAGGTCGGGAGCAGCTGAAAGGCTTATTATCCTATCACCCTCAATCCTCTTCTTCTTTCTCTTCCCTGGTACAGATGTTGGTGTTAGTGGTGGAAGTGCAAGCAAGAAGAATGCAGCTGTAACTCATATAATGGCACAGCCTTTGTTGGTGACAACACCTGAGCCATGGCATCTTTTGGTGACTCAAACACCAGCCAAGGAAAAAGCCAAAGAGGGTGAAACTGTGATCTTAAATTGCCACTTTAACAGCCCACGACATCCTTCCCTGACTGACCTGATGGTGAAGTGGTACAAGGAAGATGAAAAGGGGAAGATGGACGTGATAGAAAACAATGTGACCATCTTGCCAAATAACTCCAGAGTTTTCATGAGTGGAGACTTGTCCCAAGGGGATGCCTCCCTGGTGATCCTCAATGTGACAACCAGTGACCATGGTATTTATTTCTGTGAGGTTACACTTCCGGATGGAAAGTTGGTGACAGGAGATGGCACAAAGCTCAGGATCAGAAGGGCTCTGGGTAATATTTGATGTTACCTACTTCTTTTCTCCCTCTTTCTCTTCCAGAGCTGGTATACATGCTCACAGAAAGAGGGAATTTGGACTGTTGGACCTCTAGCAGATATGGAGTGTAATTGCTCTTTAGTATTCCCCATTTTTGTTAGGCAACCTAATTTTGATTGGCTTGCCTCTATACACAGTCACACAGGTATTATTATAAGGAGGGACATTTGCAAGCAAAAAAAGAAGGAACAATTTTATTACTAAAATCAAAATCAGTGACAAGAATGAAACAGTCACATGAGTTCTCTTGTACTCACAGCTCTGTTGGGTAGCACCCCCATGAGTGACAGATGTCAAGATATCATCTCAGGGAACAGCTCCAAACTCTTATTTTTTGGACATTATTTTTCTCCATCCCACTAACTTGCATATTCATTCCCTAACTCTGAATGACATAAATAATCCCACAATAAACATGAGGTTCACACTGTATCATTTCTGCTTAACTTCATTCACATGAAAATCAAAGTATCATCAAGAGTATCATGCTATGTTTTCTTAGCCTCACAAATAGTCACTAGGCATATTAAATAAGGAGATAACTTGCTTTGCCTTTATCAGATGGAAGTGTAAAAGCAGCTTTCCTTTTTATGTAGGCTAAACACATTCCAGTCCCAACAAATCAATGCATCAGAAGGCTTATTATCCTATCAACAAAAAATAGCACCTTCTGTGTCAAGAGCAAATTATGCAAGTACTATTACCCCCTTATTCATTACCAAAGCTTCTGGCTCACCAAGATTCACTAAGCCTTTGCCCTTTTGAGCCTGAGTTCTTGCATTAATACTTTTTATAAAACTACTCAGTTTAAACTGTAGCACTAATAAGGCAAGAAAACCACATCCCCCTGCAAGGGCTTGGTCATGTGTCTAATGAGGTCTCCCATCAGCTTGATCTCACAGTCTCAGTAGTGGAGGTTACTCTTCCAGTACCTGCACCCTGGCCTGTGTAATTGCCTTTCTGTTCCTGAAAAGGTGAAATCTATCATTTCTGCACTATGCCTGAATTAAAGGGACAAGAGAATATGAGAAATATAATTCATAAAGAAATGTTACATGCCACAAATCCAGGCTGTCCAAAAGCATATCTCAAACTAAAAAGAGAAATTAGCTGACTTTATTAACTTGTCCATTACAGGAAGCAAATAACATATAATTTGAAGTAAGGCAAGTAATGGTTCTACAGCACCTTCATTGCTCTCACTTTACTGATGAAACAAGCAGCCCCAAAAATGGATTTAAACTACAGGACACCTCCTTGTATGAGGGACAAAGGAGTGGGTCTTTTACTGGATGTCCATCCATTCGACTAGGTAGCACAGAGCAGTGGCTGCTCCTGTGAATGGGTGGCCGGATGCGTGGAAATCTGTATGTGAATGTGGTAGCAAAATCATCCAAATTTCCTAGTGAAGCTTAAATATAAGCTCATAGGTATATGTATTGAATTCCTGATCATACTGTAACTGTACATAAAACTGGAAGGCTTGTTTTTTATTACCTCATCTGCGTGTGTCACATGGCAAAACAACTACCACGAGCATGAGGTAGTCACTTAAAATCTGATCACATCAGTCCCAGTCAGTTTCCCTTTTTCTAGAGACATTCCTACTCTGGCAGACTCTTAAGCTAGAGGGCAGATGTTCTCCGTGCTGCCTTCCACAGCCCTAGTAATAGTGCATCCTACTTTGCTCACCTGACCTAAGGCTCTTTCTGAATCATCCTTCAGTCCCAAGAAATAATAAAGCTGGAATGCCAGCATGCTCTTATCTCAAAGAAAATGGTATCATCCCATCTCTGCTATGCAACAGTCCCAAAGAGCAAGAAACCAAAGGACTTCAGTGGAGCTCTGCCCACCCTCTAGTTCAGTCTCCTTCAAGGCAGACAGGAAAGTTATGACCTTCTCAAAATTGGTGGAGTATTTTTTTCCATTTGAAAATAAAGCATACAGGCATGAGTCCTTTTAACTCGGGCAGCACGATCTTTTGACATCCCTTAGCAATCCAGCTGTTAAGGGAGATGGGGCTGTCCTACCTCTAAATCCTCAGAAAGCATATAGCAGCTTCCTACATGTAAACACACCAAAAAAAAAAGCTTATAGCCCAATACACTCCCATGTAGAAACCCATGATCTCATGTCAGACAAGACATAGGCATAACTGATACCAAAATAAGTAGGTTCCCCTGCAGCCACTCCAGAGAACCTGCTGACTGCATTGCATACATTTGCCTGGATGACATCTTATGCCACTCTCTCTGCCTTCCCTTCTCCTCCAGGCTTGTTTGGTATAGAAGAATCCATTGGAACAATCATTGGGGTTGTGGCAGCTGGTGTCGGAGGCATAGTGGTTCTGATCATTGTTTTAACCCCACAGCTGAGGAGGTGCATCCTCTGCATGAGACAAGGCTCTCACCAAGGTAAGGAACACAAACTAAAACCAGGAATCCCTTGCTAGGAAGATGAACCCAATTGTCTATATCCAAAGATACCTTTTATTTTCTTTTATTTTCTTTTTTCTTTTTTTTTTTTTTAAACTTAAGGAAGAATTAGCCATTTACTTACCTCTGGTCAGACGTGATCTTGTTCAGGAAACGAACAGGTGTGGATGAAACTCCCAACAGGGCTGGCTCTATATTCCATCTCTTTTTCAAATAGTTCTTTGTTTATGTTAGGTAGAGCTTCATGTGTGGCCTAATGAGTCACCTATAAACAAAACAATAGGATCTTATTTAATTGCCACTTTTCACAAAGAGTTGTTCAATGAGATGCTTCTTCTTTTAACAAAGCCCTGGGTCTCCTTCAGTTCTTTTAGGTTTATGCTGAAGTATGGTTCTTCCTCCCACCAACCAGATTCTTATATCCATATTCTTATAGTGCTAGTGTACAGAAAGCCTATGATGGCCTAAGTGTATGTGTGAGGTGTGGTTTGTAAAGCCCAGTAATATCCTTTATTAGATCAGCTGACCAGGTTGGGAAAACTAGATATTTTTCTCACACACGGGCCAAAGAAATGACTGGAGAAGAGGCTGATGTATCCAGAAGTTCACTTGTTTCTTCCAGCTCTGTCAGCTCATCTAGTTAGATTGACACTGAAGGCTGGATTTTGAAACACATTTAGTTCACCCAAGGTGTGATCTGCGTTTCAGACCGAGCTCAGATGACATTTTGCTTTCAGTGGGGAGCCCTGTGATTTGCATGTTCTCAGGGCACTCAAAAATATTACTCAGCCTGATGAAAAAAATCTTGAAGGGATGAAGGAAGAGCTGCTCTTGCCATTCACTGGAGCGCTGCCGCCACCTGATGGCCAGCGTGGCGGGGACACGGACACCGACACGGCCAGGAGCTCTGCTTCCCTTACCAGGGAAGGTCTTCTAGCCCTTGCTGAGAAGAGCACCTGCACCCCTAGGCTGATGCTGCCCACGCAGCATCATCCCTTTGCAACCTCTCTGAATGTACAGAGCTCACAACTTCTTTACTTGTCAGAAAGAAAAAAAAAGGAAGGAGTTACTGTGTTGTATTGACTCTGTACCTCTTATTCGCTCTCCTTTCTTGCTCAGCATAGCTTGAAGTGCAGCATTACAGGAGTTACTTGAAGATGCAAAGCCTACAAGTGGAACAACTTCTGATACCATGTAAGCCAAAAATGGAGCTCTAGATGGAATAAAACCTTTGATCTCAGTGCATGTTGTCTTTGGCATTTTTATTTTTGTTAAGCTGTTTCATTTTTTCTGCAGCTTTGCCAGCCACAGTGGCATATTCAGCATCCTCCTGCAGTGAGGAGCAAAACAGCCTTTTGTGAAGAAATTTGTATTATCACCTGCCAAAACCCTGCTTAGTTTGGCCACATATCTCTGACTCTTGATTCTCATGAGGTACCTTGGGTGTTTCCCTGACATTATTTCTTATTTTAAAGGTGGTGCTCAGAGTTTGTCAGCTGTGCTTCAGGAAAAACAAAAGGAGCCTGACCTACACAGGGCCCCCAGCTCCTCAGCAGTTGACATCTACTGGAGGAAATAAATGCATTGTTTCTGGGGGTGCAACTGTGGCTTCCATCTGTCTACGCCTCTCAGTATCGAGGCTCTTGTCTGGTTGGCTTTCTCCAGTCTACAGGCTTGTAATAAAGAAGCAAAGAAGGCCCACTTGCAGATAAGCTACCCGTGGCTGAAAGACTGGGACTCTGGTTTACTCTAGCCAGAAGGAAACATAGTGTTT
>JANHGN010016935.1:0-29514 GCA_024605025.1 Megaceryle maxima
AACAAAAAAAATATATATGTAAAATTTTATAGCACTAATCAAGAACAGGAAAGTATTGAGTTCCATAACACCTTTAAATTTTAAACAGACACACATTGCAAAATCCCTTGAGCAAAACTTAAATAATACATTATAAAGATATAAATTTCATTCTGCTTCTCCCCAAAAAGGGAAGGCTGTGTGTTGAGAAGAGCAACCTGTGTTGAAAACAGACTCCAACAAGGATGCTTACAGAAAACGAAACAACCAAACAAAAACCCATTTATGATTCAGCTATAGACTTGTCTTTATTGTACTTATAAAATATACATAGCCTTTTATTGAATTGCCTGCTGTCGAAATCTGCAAGAATTTTATTGCTTTTTACTGTCCTGGAGAGGAATAAAGCAGCAGCCTCTGTGTAATTTCATAAGAAGCAAGGACAGTAAATCTAATTTTGCTGGATATGGGATCGATGATAAAAAATCATGCAATGACCAAAATTTAGAAGTTTTGGAATACGCAGCATCTGTATGCTTCTCCTCATTTGTATTTTCAAAACATTTTTTTTTATATATTTATATCTGAACACATTTCACATTACAGTGTACTGCATGAGCTATTTTAAGCTTTGTATTTATGTATTTCCCATGATAAGTACATTAGCTTGTTCCAATATTAAATCAGGGTTTGAGTCTGTGCACTTTACAGCAGTATCTTCTTTCACTTTGAAATGGGATGCGGTTGACTCTGCAATATGATGGGAATAAGGGGGACTGGGCCATTTAACAAAATCCTTTCCTTGCCTTTTGTTTCCTTTCCTCTGAACTGAATGAGGGATCAAAACATGATACCCTCAAACTGTCTCCAGAGAAGGCACAATCCTGGGACTTGAAAATTTGAATATAATTTTAAAGTAAAACGTGTAGCTTAGGAACTCTGCAACAAGATGTACAGTATGCTGCTGTTGGCTGTGTTTCTAACCTTGGGAACCCTCTTGAGTCTTTCCCAGATTCTGTGCATATCCAAGGGAATACTGCACCAGTATATGACTAGTTACTTGTCGCATCCTTTCAGGAGTGAAATAAAGCTCTGAAAAAATTATTTGACATCGTATCTGCCAAATACTGATGTTCAGCAACAAGGTCATTTTAACAGTTCAAGGAAAAAAAGCAGGAAGAAAAAGTTTTGTAGTTTTGCATGAGGAAAGGACATTCAGGAACTGATACCAGCTATGGTCTATCTGCTCTGATTCTGGAGGATCTCAAAGCATGTCACAGTTTAAAAGTCTGATGCAGATTAGACCTAAATTCTTGAAACTTTGATCACTGGGAACTGATGATGTACAGAATCAAACTATTAAAGTAATAACATTTCAGGGCAGAGTGTCAAGAAGAAACAATAACCCCACTGACACTTTTGAATGCCAGGGGATACAAAATGAGAAAATTTGAAGGAAGAGCAGCATAGCACACAGATGGCTGAGGAAAAAAGTATCTTTTTAGCACAGAACATATGAGTAAGAGATTATCTGTTGCTACCAGAAAACTACCGTACTTCTGCCTCAGTTGCAATAAAGTACAGAATGGCCTGGGAGCAAGATTTTCTTGTACCATAAGCTGAAAAGCCCTTCAGGTGCTCACACAGAACAAGTCTACAAAGCCTTCTCATAAATGGTGGCTATTCTGAATGGACTTCTTCGAAACCTATCCAGAAAGAGATCCTAGAACAGCTTGCCAGCCTGTTAAGTGTTGCCTTTCTGGCAATAAAATTCTTGCCAACCTTTACCAGTGTGCTGCTGGCTGTGGCCCTGCTGTGCTTACCAGCTTTCCCGGAGTGTGGCAGTGCAGCTTGGTGGGCTGAGGATGCTCATTAACTTCAACAGCGAGGTTCTTGTACATGCACTTTTAGCTCCAATAACCAAAGTTGAAAATCACTGTGCTGTTGCTTCTAGGTTTGCATGTTACCACATTCTACCAGTATCACTTTAGCCTCTTTTTGGAGGCAGTTTTGTGTGGCTGCATGAATACCCGGTTTTGTGCATTGACTTGCCAAAGCAACTGGTGTAGTTTAATGTGTTTCCAAATGGGTAAGATATTTCAACTTTGTGGCAATGATTAGAATTCTGTGATAAATGTTCAGTCTTGCCCAGGAAGGTATTGAATTTTTTTTTTTTTTACAGGGAGAAAAAAGTGGTATTATGATGATGCTGGGCTGTGTCTTAGCCCATGAAATAGATGAAGCCTTCCCAGAAAATTTTGGTCTAATTAATTTAGTTTGTGTATTTCTGGCATTCAGATTAACATTCTAAGGTTATATGCATTTATTGCCATATAATAGTCTCTAGACTTTAAAAATCTAGATCTAAAAATCTCTAGAAAATTTGCTTCAACTTGCTTGCTCTTTGTCTTGGGGATAATGCTGTTATTAGTGTTATGAAAAATAGTTATTTTGTAAAACACAGACAAGCTTAACAACTTTGGCAATGGTTAATAAGTTTTCCTGTAAAAACAGTGAGTTCCATCCTAGGGAGAAACCTTCAGAAAATTCCCAAGGGAAATAGTTGGTTTACATTTGAGTAAATAGAATTAATTCTCCCTAGGGTGAATTTGAGTATCCTTACAAAATTATGTAAAAAGAAGTTAGTGTCAGTAAAAGAAAATCCATTAAAAAAAAAAAAATCTATAGAGCAGAAAAACATTATAGCTTAGCTTTAATACAGCAGCTGGGGGGAGCATGCATCTTTGCTGTCAAGATGGTGTCTGGCAAACATATCATTTCCCAGCCTGTCACTGGGGATGGACAGAACTCAGGCAGCCGCAGCACCGATGTTGTGGGCTGCCAAAGGGTGTGCTGAGAATCTGAGGTAAGATAAGCTCTCCTGTCCCACCCTGCTCCAGTAGTGAAAGGCAACTGCACATAAGCTGTAAATGTGACTGGAAGCACTTGGAAATTTACTTCTAAACTGTGGTGGTTGTTATTGAGGTTTTCTGAGGGGGACAAAAGAAAATTCTGTGTCACGTGTCTCACGTGTTCTGTGCCACATGCCTTATTCTCAGACATTTCTTCTTTACACAATAAGTTTGCTTTTTTTTTTTTTTTTGTAAACTACACAGGCACTTATGAGAAGATGCTTATCTAGGGGCACCATGGACAAAAAAGAATGTTAAAAAATGATTTGGCATTACATGCTGTATCCCAGTATTTTCAAGATGCCTCTAAGTAAATACTTATTTAGGAATAAACTGATACCAGGCTCCTGCAAGAATAATTTTTTATCAGATGCTGTCTCTTCAAAGCTTTTAGATACTGGATACCTGGAAATATTTAATTCATTCTTTCTTGTGAAACAAATCTTATTTTAAGTGTTTTCCTGTCTAAATTCTGTTGTGAGGCCAGGAATGACACATAGAGCATTGTATTATACTGATGCTGTCTCTTCTGTCAACAACCTCAATGAAAAAGGAATTCCAAGGAACACAAATGGAATTTAAAAGTCTAGTCACTGGAGGAAAAAAAAGCAATGTTAACCTTTCCTTGAGATAAATAACCCTGAGATTTACCAATGTTCAAGGGGCTGCAACTTTTGGCATGGCACTGGCAGTGAGGATCAAAAAGGGTCAGTTCTGCAAAAATCACCTGTATGAATGTGCCCTTTGAAACTTCTGCTCAATTCTGAAAAGCATGTCTCTGCAGAATTGCATAAAAAACCCCTGTCTGCTGGGAGGTGCAAGAGTAAGGGTGAGCTGGACTGACTCCTGCAACTCTGCCAAACATGCTGTTGGCAAAATGCACAAGCAGGTGATATGCAGGGCTAAACTGCTACCAAAGCCAAAGTGTGTGTTGCCAGCCATTGAGGCACAGGAATAGATTTTTTTTTGTTTGTTTGGTTTGTTTGTTTGTGTTTTGTTTTGTTTGGGTTTGTTGTTTTGTTTTGTTTTGTTTTTTTAGTTTTTCTAGAATGTGAAATACTGCCATTAAATCCAGTCTGTTTGGGGATGGTGGTGCAGTTTTTGCTTTTGTGAGACTTATACCTGGCCTACAACTATGCTGCACATGGGGAGTTTTTTAGGCATCTGGCTGAGTCCTAAGCAGAGCAGCATACAGACACTGTGAACTGCAGTAACTTTGCTGATTAACTCAATAGATCACTCTTGCTGTGCTGGAATCAATGACAGTGGTTAAAGGTCTGTCCAATTGCTGTTTTTTCAGTAATGAGTTTATAACAAAGCTGCCACCAAATAGTTTAGTGTCATGTGTTCTCTCCTTTATTGATTTCAATAAAAAGGCTAATTTGGAGATATGCTGGGTTGTCATTTCTGGGTGGAGGGTAGTTAATATAACTAATGGCATTGCTGCAGCACAATGGAAACATCAAACCTGCCTGACTCACAGAAAACAGACTGAGTTTAACAGACAAAGGAGGATGTTCCGAATGCACATCCTAGGCTAGACAAGATGTGGCAGCTACCAGGAGGCCTGTTGATTGAACTGTGTGTGAAAAGCACAGACAAACTGGTCAGCATCTTGATTATCCTTGGTTCTAGAAAACCAGTGCCTTTCTCCAGACCTGTTTTGCCTATTGCCATGCTGTGTACATGGCAAGACTGCAGGCCCACTATCATTCTCCAGCACAACATCAAGGGACCGGGACATCCAGGCTGCTGCGGTGTGGCAGGTATTGCTGCAAGCACACATATGAAGCCCATCTGGTGTGCCAGGGTTTCAGCCTGGTTTGGAGCTGCAAGGCTGGCACTCTGCTGAGGGACTGGTGCAGTGGAGCTGTGGGGGGGACTAGCCCTGCCACGGTGAGACCTGTACCCATCAAAAATGCTGTGACTGTTGCGGCTCAGGCTCAGGGCCTGGCTGATAGTGGGCCTTAATGTCTGGAGCCAATGCATCTTTCACTTCAAAACTGGTCTTTTTGGTGCTCCTGGACCAAGGCAGCAGTAGCTGGATGAAGCAGTCTCTCTTCAGAGAACTGCTTAATCCTCTGAGCCAGGAAATCACAGAGGGCCCCAGAGTACAGCTGGGGTGGTTCCTTTACTTTTGCATGCTTCTGGCATTCAAAGGGATTATTTCTTCCTGGGCTCTCATTTCCTTGGGTTTAGATCCCAATCTGTTCACTGTATCCTCTCAGGAGTGTTAGGATTATGAATTCTTACACTTTTCAGACTGCCTTGACCAATGCTTAGGAAAAGGCTGCCATTGCAGAAGTTGATGTAAGAGTTGCCACAGTAGTTTAACACAGAACTTGCCCTAAAGTAAAAAAAAGTTTTAGTGTGAGACTTTGTGGTATGTGGCTCTGAGCCATTTGAGATTCTGCCCTCAGCTTTTTAAAGAATTCTGGCTTTGGAAATATTAGCCTAAGCAGTTCTGAGTAATATTTCGGGAAAGTATTATATTTGCTTTAGCTACTATAAGTCCAGCATTAGTAACAAAACTCCAGTTAAATACCTGATGAAAACAAAGCCATTCTGAAAAGACATGGTCTGTTTAAAAACAGCATCCACTTTGGCTATATTAAAGGTTCCCCTATTTCAAAAGAAAAGGATTAAATGGATTTTTTTTTCTTTTCTTTTTTTTAAACAAACCAAGCTAAACATAGTTTGACAATGAAGAAAACCTGTTTAGCTGTGATCCCTCCAAAATTCTAAGGTTCATTCAGTGCACCATAATGGGAGCATGCAGCTGCCTGGTGAGGACTCTGTGGTTTGCATCCTGGGTTTCCCAGTGTCATGACAAAAGGTGAATTAGTCCCAGACACAGCTACTTGAGCAACAGTTGCTTACAGCCTCAGACCCTAGGCACACTGCAACCAGTGGAAGGACTCCCACCAATTTCCCCAGGGCTGGAGCTAAGCCTGTAGTGTTGAAGGCCTATCCTTAGTTCCTCTCTCTAAAGGAGGCAGCAAACACACCCTGGAGAGCTGTCAGTGAATCATGTCCACCACTCTGCCCTGGTTCCCTTATCCTCTCATCAGCCCTGGCTCTTCCAGCTCCACCCATCACGCTGTTCTCAGTCCCCTCTCTTATAGGGAGGTGCCGCAGTCAGTTTTAAAATCAGTCTCCCTCCCTCTTTTCCTACCTTGGGGTGGAAGGAGCAAAGATGTTTTTTCTTTTTCTCCCACCAAGGAAGAGCTGTTCCTGAGCTGACAGCACTTCATAACCTTTATGTGTGGGTGGAACAGAAGGCAGGTCCCTGGCTGACCATCAGCCTCCAGGAGAAAAGCAGTCAGTGGAAAAACAGCATAATAAAGGTGCTTTCTCCAGGCAGCACTGAAAATGTACTCTAAAATGTACCTTACCCACTCTTACACCAGGGTAGAGGTCCCATTTCTACCCTTGGTGCACTCGTAAGAGCTGTTTTTGAGGGTTTCTTACTCATAGTCCAGCACTGTGATCTATGCTTTCCAAGAGTGACATGAGAACATGGAGCTGAGACAAAAATCTGGATGGGAATGTGGCTTTTTTGTCTTTTATCTCCAGAACAGGAAGACTTTCAACTGTGACTGAACACAGAGTAAGCTCAGTGACACGGGAAGCTCTTCATATCTGGATTTTAACAAGACCTGTATGCATATTGTCGATAAGGATGCTTCTGGAAGACCTTTAAGTAGTAGGTAGCATGTGATTTAGTGTGGATTGAGAACGATATGATGTCTCTCCCACGTCTTAGTGCAGAGCTCCTGTACTTCCTCTGAAACAGGTGTTGCTTGCCACGGGAATGTATGGAGACTGGATCCAGGCTAAAAACTTCTGAGATCATATGGTACTAAAAGAGACTTTTGTACAGTGTTCCCAAGCCTTGTTTTCAAGCAAGAGTATATCCAGTTGCACTAGTCTGTGGCTCTTACTGGTGTTTGAGTTTGTCATGACTATAAGATGATACTATGATGCATTTGCAAGTTTAGCTTTTATATGTTGTTTAGTCAAGGAAACACTTAACTGCTTGGAAACCACTATCTGTGTGATGTATTTGTGCACAAATCTGTGTATGTACATGACTGCACTCATGTGTATAAAGATGAGTAGCACACAGAGACCTGCTTTTGCATTTCATCTCATTTTACTATCGTGTAAGTGGACAGAAGCACACAGGTGTGTATCTCCAGCTTACATGGTTTGATAGAAGGGTTCTTAAGTTTTCATCTCTGCTTATAAATGAAATTGGTCAAATCACTGTGGTTTAAGATAGAAAAACACAACGAAAGCTGCTCAGCTGAATGATTTTTGGCACAATGTGACAAAAAAAATAGATACTGCCTTCTCTTTCAAATAAGTGCTGTGCTCTGCAGAGCAAAGATCAAGCCAAAGTTCACATTATCAGCTCCCGTACCTCACCTGGGGCTCTGTTATTGATAGGTCTGTCATCCTCCCTAATATTGGAGGGGTAATAGCAGCCGATGATTAGGCCACTCTCAAGCTATTAACTACATTTCTTATCCCTTTTATAAGAGCTTCTTAGTCAGCTGGGAAACAAAGGCTGCCTTCAGCGAACAAGAGCCCAAATTGTGGGCCTGCATCCTGCAACCTGAAAGACACAACTGTTGCACTTAGAGGAGCCTCCGAAGGCAGTGAGGGGGTGGATGTCAAAGGTTACCCCGTGGTGTTATCTGAAATGAGCGGGCTCTGGCTGCCTCTCGTGCTGACAGAAGCTCGCAGAGAAATTACAGAAAATTGCCTGTTTTGTCAACATTTTCTCGGGAGGTTTAGAAAAAAAAAGGACTCTAGTTTCAGAGAGTTAAAGGGGCTCAGTCAGCCTAGAAGTGACTGACAAACACTCTATTATTCATCTATGTAAAAAAGTGATATTTTATATCATTTCTTTGAGTGATTGTTAAGTGACTGGATAGTGACATTGACATGCAAGATAATCCCAGTAATATTTCCAGTTCTTGTTTGAAGGCAGACTTGCACATTTGTCAGTGTTGACAATAGATATTCAAAAAAGCAGTGGTGATGAAGAGCCAGCTCCCAGCACAAACCCAAAACACTGTGAGGGATCTGCACACTCAGATCTTAGCACAGAGTGGATTGGAAATGGACAGTACAGTGGTAGAAAAAGCAGGCATGCAGCCTCCTTAACCATGCATTTCCTTTTGGGAAAAAATACAGATATGACCAATGGGACTTCTGCCACACTGCAGCTAGAAAAATAGCTTTTCCTGCATGGAAGAATAGCTTGCTTTATTTTTTTTTTTTTTTTCCCTGCATGGAAAAATAGTTTTTCCTGCATGGCTCTTGTTTTAACCGTATAGCAGATTTTTTTCCTGTATAGACTGTTACTGAGTAGGAAATGTGTTTGCAAGAATTAAACAGCTAGTAAGCTTGAAGAAAAAATGGCTTTGCTAGAAGTTGTTTATGTATCGTGGGTGGTTGCAACGTGAAAGAATCTGATTTGTAATCCCTGAGTTTTGGTCACTCTTGCTCCAGACCTGTTGTAAGGAGTCTGCCCTGTGCAGTTTGACTTTGGTGGTTCATTGTTGGTATCACAAGGAAGAAAGGCGTGTTTAGTTGAGTAAAACTCTAGCTGGTCTGCCTTATCCAAAGCCTGAGAAGTGGGCATGTTGTAATTTATAGCTGGTTCCCAGTATTCTACTGCAACAGCCCTGTCATGTCTTCCAGCATTCATTCACCATTCAGGATAGTTGATGGCATATGCAAACGAGTAACAATCCTCTTGCAGTCATCACCAGCTAGCACCCCAGTCCTGTTTCTGTGACAGAGGCTTGGGACTGCAATGCTTTCCCTTAGCCTTTTGCATTAAGTAGAGCAGATGTCAGAGGTGACTTTATGAGGCCCATGAAAGCTATTTACATCTTAGCTGAATTGATGTCTTTTAGCTACAACTCATAAAACCATCAATAACTTGTTGGATTTGTAGTGTCATTGCTGGTCAGTAGATGTCAGATTGCCAGAGAAAATGTTACAGAACTACTGAACTAAAAAGAATATTTGGAACAAATGCACTAAAACTTCCTAAGGGACACTACCTGGGATCAAGTACGAATTTTATAATAAATGTGGCTTTGACGTATTCTACTGTCACACTTTTTGAGAAAATGTAACTTTACTTTGGTGATAAGGTGCCTTTAGCGTTGTTGCTGCTGGTGACAGAAGGCTTAAAGTGAAGGAAATAGACGCAAAAGCACAAGAGGGAGATGTTTAGACCAGGATTTCACTCTTGGAGTGCTCGTGAGGTGCCAGTGGCATTCAACTAAGTCTGCAGAGTCACTACAAAGTAAAATCTCTGGAAGTGCAAGTAACACGGATGTAGGATGCCTGGGTGCCCTCGAACTTACAGAGGAGTGAGAACATATTTTGTCTGCTGGCAAGAAGGAAAACATAGGGTTTGGGAGAGCAAAATCTGAAGAAAAAATGCAGCCCTTAGTCAAAGAAGAGTGGTAGATAAAAATTAGGCAAATAATAATGGTTATAATTGCATTACTCAGATCCAAGCTCTACTCTGTCCACTTCTTTCCTCATTCTTAAAATGATACAACACAAAGATCAGTGAGTCCAGAGGCAGGCAACAAAAAGGTTCAGTTTTACTGTAAATAATTTGGTTTTGTTCAGAGAAGAGGTGAAAAAGAGATAATGTAATAATGAAAAGTTAAAGAAGTCCACAGAAAATTGTGCACTCAATTTGTCCTTTCTTACAATAAGAAGCAACGCAGCACTGGATAGGAAAGGCTTTTCTCCATGGTCATCCCGTGGAATTCACAGAATGTTTAGCAGGTAATTAGCAGGTTTTAAACAGTGAAAGAAATAACATCCATGGTTTCTTTCACATCTTTAGAGGTATTGAAAACTGTTGCTCTAGTAGGACAAGCACTAAGCAGTGTGTTTAGGAAGAAAGTGGCACTGCAAGGGAAAGTCAGATGAGACACATGGGGTGTCCAACTGCCAGAATCATGTAGAGGAGAAGGTTTTGCTGCACCTTGCCTCTCCTCTGCAATCTGAATTTCTCTCTTCTGTTGTCTCTCTCATATGCTGCTCTTTCACATAGGAAGAAGGCTTGTGTACACAGAAGCTTGTTTGACCCCATTGTATCAGCTGACATAATAAAAAACATAATCTTGCACTACAGGTCTTGGCTTCACTTTCACTACTGTGTCCAGAGAAGCATGCTCTCTTCTCTTCCTCCTTACCACCTAATGAAAGCCTTTTTCAGCCATCTCATCAGCAGAGTAGAAAGGGGTTCTTATACTCTTGGCGTTTCTTCATGAATGCCAGCTGTGACTCCACAACTATTAGTCACAAAAGGAAAGGTGGAATGACATGATATTTGAGGACTATCTCCACAGCTAGATTACAAACAGCCTAGTCTTTATATACCCATATTAAATAAGACAAACTGCACAGTCTCATGATTACATTATTACAGTTTAGGTAATTACTATATATCAGCAGAACCAGCACATCTAACTGTCTGCACTCTGTGCATCACAAATGCAAACCTAGACATAGGACTTTACATTTCCTGCATTCAAAAAAATGAATGTGTTTCACCTTGTGTTTGTAGTGTTACTGCTGGCTTTACTTCAGTACCAGGAGTATTTGTGGGGGCAGAGCCCTCGCTGTCAGACAGACTGAGACACCCGTGGAGCATGGGGAGGTATATGACAGGCGAAGGGGTGGCAGACAGTGACCATCTGTGCCAGCCATGCTTTTCTACCGATGCCTTCACACCAAGCCATGCCTGTTCTCTCTTGGCTTGCTGGAACATGCTGGTTTTGCTCCGGAGCACATTGAGTATATTTCTCCCATTTAAACAGTGTTAAGAGCTCTGAGAACATTTTACATCCTCATAATTTCAAAAATAGTTTCTATAGATAATGCTTCTCTCTTGCTGCCAGCTTTGCCAGGTAGATGTGTAGATGAACAGAAGAATTCATTAAAAAAGTGGGAGAAATTGTACAAACGTCTTTGTGTTGGTTAGTCCATTGTGTACACCTTGCAGGGACTTGTTATTCATTCATATTGAGCATATTGCTTTAAAAATGTATAGCTTTGAAATCTCTTCAAAACCAGGGAATTAATTGGAAGAATACTGTATGTTTAAGCACTGCATTCAAAGGGAACTGCTATTATGACTCATTTATAATAATGGTGATGTGTATATGACAAGATGTCAAGAATATGCTCAGAAATGTGATACTCTGTACATGAAATGTCCTGGTTCATTTTATTCGGGGACTACACCACTCACCTTATGACCTCTGCAGTAACATTCTTGGCTCCTTTGGAGCACCAGATGTCAGTTTGCTAGTTAACCATTTTGCTTCTCAGCTACACAAAGTGTTCTTTAGAGAGAGAGAGCAAGAGAAAATTTCAGTAATGCTTGATTGTTTGTCTCTTAATTTTGTCAGTACCAGCATTTTGCTCTGAGTCCATAGAAGCTGACATCATCTGTCAGAGATCTAGCTTTTGGATGCTGTCCTGCTGCAGGACTATATAAATGTTACCAGCCATGTTTGGTTATAAAAGTATAAACCCAGATATTTGGCCACTTCATGTACAATTAGTATTTAGTAAGCTCTTCTGATTGCCTGCTGTCTTGAAGTCTAAATCATGTAAAGTTTCCTGCATAACAGGATTAGTATGGCAATCCTTAAATTTTCTCCCTTGAGTAACCTGTGTGTTAATACTTTCACATTTGTTTGTTGCCTGACACATTTTGGATGCTGGGATAATGATATATAAAAATAGCAGCTCTAATGGCAATATAGAATGCTGTAGTTTATTAGTCTTTGTTCATCTTTGCAGAGGATGTTTTAGTTATTAAGATATATTTCAACAAAGTCTGCAGTTTAAAAAGCTGTGGAGTAAGACTTTTCACACATCTGGGATTTTGTAACTTGTCTTTAGAGTTGTTTCCATCACATCAAAGAGTTTGTGTGTGCTTTTACCAAAGTGCTCTTCTATTACTGTTTTATATTACAAAGTGTGGATGATACCATAATAAACAAAATTGGCTTCTGGTGGTGACCTCTTTTGAGTGTGATCAGTTCATGTAATTATTTTAATCACCTGAGTAGTTGAATTAAAAAGAAGGGCTAGGACTGGGGGGAGAGAAAAAAAAAAGGAATTATCAAATTCAGAGGCTATCTAGACTTCAAAACTCTGATCACAGACTTCAGCCAAAGAATCCAGCATAAATGTGATTTTTCCTCAGTTTTCTTCTGGCTTCAAAAAAGACAGGATGGGCACTTGGCATTTTGGGGGAGAGAAGGAAACACATGCCCTGAAGTTCTCCTCCCACCACCCACCCACTGAAGATCACCTGTTTCCAAACAGGTTATACCATTCTTTCTACAGTGGGGTTTTCATATTTTTCAAGGGTCTGAGGGATCCTTTCCCCTAGGATGGCTGGACAAAGAGGGTTTGCACACCCTCCTATGAGACAGGCTTGTTCTTACGGTGCTGCACCTTCATTGCTCCACCAAGAGCATGGGTTTTCCTGCACCCATCCAATGCTGTTAGCTTTAGTGGTTAATGGAGGATGTGGTAACAAATCCTCATAATCTTCAAACATAAGAAGTATGTGTAATGCATCCACAGCTGCCTCATGTTTCCCACAACAGTTGAGAGGTGGGAAAGTAGTTAGACTATTATTCATTTTATAATGGCCACTGATTTATTCCTGAAGTGGGTTTTGCTTCCAGCACTTCTCTAAGTGCATCTCATTCCCTCACTGTTTCCTTTGGGCATACTAAGGGACCTACTGACTTCCCAGCTTTGCTTCTGTCTCATATCCTGCTTGCATTTTCTATCCTGAGAAAGGCAGCAACAGTATCTGCAGCAGGAATAGCCATGAAGTCCAATGCTAGAAGACCAATCGAGGATTGCTCTATTTTCTCCTGCATATCCTATGCAAATAAGGATTTGTGATCATTGCAGACTTGTACAAGTGTTATAATTTTTATCAGCAGCTAAAATAATTCAGCTTACTTGCATCAAACCCTGACACACCCTGTGTGTGTGTGTGGATCCTGGCAGATCCAGAAATTAGAATCATCAGAAAAGAGGTAGATAATGAATTTGTTTTATACATGTTTTTGAAGAGGGTTATTTTTAACCCAGGTCACTCCAAAGATTCAGTTTACAGTGCAGTCTCGTAGACAATTATATTGGAACAAAGCAGGATGCAGCATGGGTGGATCAAATCCATCTCATCAGTGAGAAAAAGCCTCCTGAGCAAGCTCCATGGCAGGAAGCTGCAATGTGCACATTTATTATCAGAAGTTAGCATTTTGACACCACCACTAAATTAAAATTTTGTCTTACAACAAGTTAGTTATTGTAGGCTCTTTCAGCAGCACTTGTATCAATCTTAGCAATCCATGTGGAAAAAAGATGGATTTTGTCTCAGAATTATTCTCCATAAATATAACTTTTCTGGCGCTGATTCTAAGTCTACATTTCAACCATTGTCAAAATAATGGTGAAATTGAAGACTGGTTTTACTGGATTACAAATCTTTGGACTACTTCATTACTCTTTCTAAATAAAAATTAATTTTCTTCTAAACTGCCAAATAGTCAAAGGCCTCTTGAAAGAATTAGCATTGAAAATTCATCTCAATCTTTATTTATTTCTTCTTGAATGCTTGGATGCAAATTATTTGGAATTGCTGATTTACAAATACCTGACTTTAATATCGCTCTTTGGGAATCTTCAAACTCACTCTGATGAAATTTGTTTCATCACTTTCCATCAATATAATAATTTTTGGTGAATTTTTCTAACACTTGGGATAGAAATATATGCTGAGGACTGCCTTTTCTGCCTTATCAGACAGTTTAACATTTCCACTGAAAACAGCAAAATCTTTAGAACTGCTTGTAGTCCTGCAACATACACTCCCAATCGGTGTCCCAACTGGACAAATATGTGACAAAGTCTGGGCAACAGGGAAGAGAAAAACATTATCTTTTGAACCACAGAAGTTTGGAATTCAGCATTCTACTAGTTGGTAATATTCAGTAACATGTTCTGTTTGTGTAATTCTCTTTCCTTTTCTCCCTTACCTTACGCTCTTCATTTGGAATATTTGTAACCTTAAATGACTCTGATTTTTACCTTCTGCTTAGTGAATTGGGCAGTACTACCTCTAGAATTTTTCATGTATAGGAAAAATTTATATGTAGAAATAGTAAATACAACTGATGTTCACTGGCATTCCATACTATTGTGTATAATTTTATCAAAAGAGTAAGATTCTTTAATGCAACATCAGACGGTCCAGTAGTATTCTCAATAACCACAAAATCATGCATATATAAAGTCATGACACTCCTGAAGACCTGGTTTCCCTTCTTCTCAGCAATGGTAGTTCAGATTTACCTGCTACAGAGCACTGAAGGGTTTCTCTGCAAATATTTTTTTTTCTTTTTTTTTTTTTTTTCTAAATAGAACCTTTAATGTGCTCTAAAAAGCCTTTCTAACTTGAGTTTTCTCTCAGTGTTATTAATTTTTTTATTACAGATCTTGTTATTTTCAGGGTTCCCAAAGGACCTATTAACAGCAGACTTTTATGGAAAAGACGCATGGTTAAACTGGTGAAAATAACTGTGCACAAGTCATAAGTAAGTAATATAAGCTGCAGCAAGCATACTGTGTGTTGTTTTAATTTCCAAAATAGAAACAGTTCAGACATTTAATTGCATTTTTTATGACTTTTTTTCATAGCTGCCTAGTGTAAAATATGTTGCCAGTAATATATAACTGCTAACAACTTTTAAGTTTCTTAAGCTGGCATTAGATTTCTTATCCTATTGGAAAGGAAGGTCACTTAATGTTCTCTTCATCCTTATGAGGAAAAAAAATGTGGATGGTGGATGTGTATCGCTGTTTTCATGTTCTCATAGTGTCAGTATTATCTGAAATATTTTGTGCAATAAGAGATACAGGACAGTGAATTATTTATGTCTTCCTACAATCTTAGGTGTGTAAAGGGGTCTTTTCCACCAAAGGGATATTAAGAGGAGCCAGCTTAGCTTTATTTTGTAATAACCAACTCCTAGTGCCTTGGACTTGCAGATCCTCCAGTCCCTGCCCAACCCCCTGATTACTGTGCACCACATTGCCCATAAGCCCCTTGCCCAGGGCTAGGCTAGGACCTTGTTCCCCTTGGAGTTTTTGAAGCCTCCCCAGGGCAGCATTACTGGCATACCCTGTGCAGACACGGGCTTCTGCTCCAAGGAAAGCTGTGGTCATTGTCCCAGAGTACCATCTCTCTGCGTTTCTCATCATCTTAAGATAAGCAGTCAGGAGACTACAGAGCAAGTCTGATGGAACAGGGCAGGACTTTTCCCGTAGACATGGTGGTGAAAGTTCAGCAGCTGACAAATGTCTCATTTTTTTATTTTTCCCTGTTTTTGACCTTTTATTTTTCTCTCCTCCCTGGTAAAATTGATAGGACACCCTTTCATGTGCCCTGGACATTCAACTGGTACCCATTCTCCCTCCTGTGAACTCACTGGTAAAGACACTTTAGGGTTGAAACTTCTGAGATTTAGCTTTATATCAACCTAACCTCTAAGAACCTGCTTGTTATGAAGGACCAGGAAGATCAGAGCCAGGTGCTTGCCCTACAGCTTTGTCTCAAACATCATATTGATCTATTTGATCTGAAATTAAATAAATATTGCTGGGTGGGGGTGGGGTGGGGTGTGAGCTTTGCAATGAACTTTGCTGTCATCTTTTGAAAACATGGCAGATGTGTACAGTCCATGGAACATTTGAGAGACAACAGTCCCCCAACACTGAGTTTGTTTTCTCCATGTACATAGGCTGTAGCCCCGAGTTTTCAAACAGGCATGGGATCATCACTTTTTACATCTGGCTCGTAACTAATATAGACAGGATGACAGAAATTAATTTACCTTGTACTGTGAAAAATACAAGGTGATGCCCTAACAGACAGACTTGTAGGTACCTGGAAAGATGGCAGGAATTCACTTGTCATTTAAATTAGTTTCAACTTAATTTAGTATTTCAAAATTCTTACTAAAGTTCTCATCATTTTATGCTCCAGTACTGCAGCCTGCTTTTCTAGGCTTTCTGTCCTCCTGCCCAAACTTCAAAGATAGTTTTTGCCTGATCTCTCTATTCATCCTTCCACTGATTCTCTTCACTGCCTCAAATGTGTTACTTGACTTCTCCCCACGGTCCATCACAGTTTATAACATTTTGCTGCCATATCCCATATTAGGGCTGGGAAGCTACTTCCAGTCAGTCAGTTTTGCCAGTCAGTGTCCACATTTGCCCATTTTCAAATAAGCTTTCAAATGTGTCGTCTTCTATGCTGCTCCTATCTCTGTTATACTGTGCCTACCAGCTCTTATTGTGTAGGGATACAGACTGTAACAGTGCTTAATTGCTGCCTCGAGTATTCCTTGTGTGAATTACTCATCCAGCTCTGCTTGGGTTACTTCAAGGATGGAATTAACTGTCTAACTAGAAAGGAACTTAAGTATGAAGTATCATGGATTATATAGACACCAGCAGGGTCTACAGTATATAGGAAGCAAGTCAGGCTGGTAGGCTAGCCACAGGGAGGACTAAATCGCACATCTAGAAACAATCTGACTATTGAATTTAGATAACTTCCTTCTCTGCTTCACATCTTCAGTCTTAGTGCTATTAACGAGATACACAAATTCTCTAAATTCAAGGTATTAACATCAGTTACCCACACATCTTGCCACTCTCTCTTCCTCTTTGTCTTCCATCCACCAATTCATTTCTAAATCGCTAACAGTATTCGAGGGAGTCTTTGTGTTTATTAGGGTCCAGTAATGCATTACACGCTTCTCCATGTGATGCACTTCTAATTATTCCCTTGGGGATTATTCAAGCAGTACTGATTTGGGAATATACATTACAACTGTTCAGGTTAATGGCCCAGTGATTCATTACGCAAGACATTCTTGGAAAGTAATTGATTGCATTAATTGTTTCACTGAACAGTGTGAACCACAGCTGCTACACGGCCTTCCCAGCACTTGACCAGAGCTTCTGCCTTGGTAGCATCAACGGGGCAAGGTGCTGCTGGCTGTCATGCTGGAGGTGCATTGGATCTGCTTGTTCTTCTTTCCCCAAGGGTGTTCTCTGCTGCCATTGTCACTCTTTCACTCTGTTTCTATTTCCTTCAGGAGATCTCAGACTAGAATAGGTGCCAGGGTGTGGGGAGGGACATTTAGCAGGCAGTGCTGAAGACTGCCTGATCTTTGGCACTGACCATCATTGGGTTACTGGATAGTCTTATTCAGTGAGGTTGAAAAAAAAGACATTTTGCAAAAAAACCCATCAAATGACTTGGTGAACCTCATACTGCTCGGAGTGAGAGCTGTTATGATATATATGGCTCTCACAAGCGCAGGGGAGGTGAAGACTAAGTGTCCTGCAATAGTGAGAGAGAAAGGAGAATGGCAGGTACTGGTATGACCATCTCTTATGTCATCTATCTCATTTTTCACATGGTAATGTTCCCCTTGCTTTTGCTGCAATGAGTTAAGAAAGACAAACAATAACAATACAGTTCCTATTATTCCTAAGATTTAAACCAGCATGTTAACCCATACAAGCTGTTATGTTTTCCTACCCTTCCCTGCATCTACTATGCTGTGCAGCTTGAGGCGAGACACCTACCTTCTGGGGTTTGTCTTTCTGTAACAGCAGTAAAGGCAGTGAAGCAGAAACTTCGAGCCTGTGGGTGCCTGGATGGGTGTTTGCAGGATCTTCCAGTTTGTGGTCCTAGTTCTCTCTGATCAGAGATTTATAGCCACCCCCTTCCTAGACCAGCAGCACAAAACCTGACACTTGCATTGAGTGGCATTAAGCCTCTAATTCCCCTTTGGGGTGGGGGCTGACTGATCGGAACAGCTTTGTGCCGTCATTCTCTGTGTCATAGCTCTGAGGGCCCGGTCTAACAGGTCAGAGAAATTTGCTAGAGCCGAACTGACACTGAAGTATGTGCATGGCACTGCATGGAAAGATCTGCTTCAGTGATGTAGGGGAATTGCTTCATCCAGGTGACAAAAGGAAAGTCTCTTTTGGGAACTAGCTCACCACAGAATACCTTGTCCCAGGCTGAAGAGTAAGAACTCCCCTACTTTGGGAGCAGAAACTGGTGCGTTGTTCTATGTTGCTCTGAGCATGCAGATGGCATGGCCTGGGAAGGGAATAGCTGTTCTTACAAGTAGCCTTTCTCAGATAGCATCACATGGCATGTGATTACCTGTCTGTAATGTCCCTGAGATGTAAAGGTCACATACCACACAAAAAGCAGGGCTGTTGCAGAGAGGCACAGAGATACTACTGAAGACCAATGCAGCCAGCACCATGCTCTATTTACAAAGGTAAAATGTGTGCCAACAAAAGAAATAGTTTTTGAAGTGAAAACAATGCAAGCCATGGCTGCAGACCTCTATGGCAATTATGTATCCCTGCTTATGAAACCAGCACTGTGGTGGTGGTGATTATCATTCTTACAGCATCCAGCCTTAAAAAAAATAGAATCTATGTATATCAGGCAACCTAATTTCTGAGCATTTTAGGGGTCAGACCAGAGAAATTTGGCAAGTTGTAAGACAAATATACCCAGGAGACTATAAATTAAGGTTACAAATTGTGGGAGACTTGGTGATAAGGAATATGCAGTTGAAAGTGTCATAGATAGTAACCTTTTGTAATTATAGTTTGCTTAAATACTCCCTTGGAGACTTCATCATTATAATTTACTCTTGCTCAGAATGTTATCTTTCTGAGGAGTCATGTTGATTGATTACTTGGTGAGTATCTGAGCAGTCAAACAGGGAACAGTTGGGTAACTTCTAAAAGAGATGGAAGCAGAATCCCTAAATCCTACAAATTCCTCATGGGACAGTCCTCTAGATACTGTGTACCTGATCTGACTGCTTAACCTGGTATATAAATAGTGTTGCTATATCTGTTTGTCGAACCTGCACCTTATAAGAGAACGTTGCCCCCATATGTGAACACTGCTCTGCTACACAACCCCCAGAATGGAGGACACTTTGGAATTTAAAGCTGCAGATTCTGAAATGCCTCATAACAGACCATTTTTTTTCATGAAAAGACGTATGACGTTCTTTCTTGATAATGCAAGACAAATAAAGGCTACTGGTCAGAAAAACTGCCTGGAAGCCAGGCACTGAAGACCACTGGGGTGCCCAGCCATACTGGATTGGGCCAAAAGTCTGTGGTCCTGTTTCTGACACTGGCTGTCATGGATGTTGAGGGAATATCACAAGACCAGAACATGCAAACAGCAGTTCTTCCCGAAGTGTACCTTCTCAGACTCCAAAGATAGTGTTCTGGGGGCATCACAAGCTGGGGTGGGGAGGATGTGTGTGTGTGGAGTCAGAACAGCTGTTCTTGTCTTAAGGTCCCTGTGACTATGGGTTGCTGTTCAGGATGTGAAGGAACTGAACTCTTCATTGCTGATGGGTGTACCTACATGTTTGTGTGTAGGTATAAAACTCTGGGTATTTGTCTGTGGACATAGAGAGTGAAGTAGTCTTTGAGAGAGATGCAGGACTTCTTAGAGAGAAGTTAAATAATAACCTTAATTAGTCTGAATTTGAAAAACAGAATATATGGTTGTCATATGAAAATGTAACATCACTCAAGAAACAAGTAACAACAAAGAGTTTACCATTTCTTTTTGGTGACTGAGGAAAATTATTTGTTACTTTGGAATCAATAAATTTGGCTTAAATGATGCAGCTCAAGGCAATCCTAACTAATCATTGTTTTTAAAAGTATATAAAATTAAACAGTAAGCTTTAGAAAGAGATATCTTAGACACAATATCAATGTCATGGGAGAGTAAAATATTCTTTGAACTTCCTGCCAACTGCTAGTCACTTACTGGAGTTTTATAGCATTAGCTTAGTAGTGGCAGCCTTCTGTATCTGTCACATCTTGTTTTATTTGCATCAGAGGCTATAATTATATTCATACAAACTTTACCTTATTTTAAAAGTTGAAAGCAGCCCCTGATTTATGCTCCCTACAAGGCAATTCTTTCTCTTCGGGATGTAATATGTCACAAAAAGAGTGAAGCTGCAGCATTGCTGCTATCCCTCTGCCTCCTCCATGCATGCCTTTGGGATACTGCAGATACATTAAACACTGACAGCACCCCTGGCTTTGTTCCCCTCTCATGCAATGCTCACACTCAGGGGGTGGCTCCGCAGTAGAATTTATAAGTGATGACTTCTCAGAAATTCTAAAGCATGTTCCTGAGAACACATACATGTCTAGTCCTCTGTGCTCTCAGGAAGCCCCTCTGGGGTACAGCAAATAACCAGTTACTCCATCTTATTAGCAGAAAGGTGAAGAAAAGGAATAAACACATATATTAACATGGACTAAAGGCCAAGAGAAATAGTCTACTTGACCAGGTTGACTGTGACTTTGGAAGAAGGTACCAGTCTGGCCATGAATCTGTGGGTAGCCCAGGCACTGAGATTGCCATTCTTTAACAGCCCCCTGATAGCCACGCATTTGTGTGGCCACGTACCCATCTGCTGGCACTAGACTCTTCGCCCTTCTCTGTCACTCCTGGTGGTGAAAAGCAATTTTGACCAGGGAAGGTCACACTGATGGGGTGGAAGGCTGTCAGACATCCAACACAGCTCTCTGGCCAGGTTTTGCCAACACAGGCACAGTTTATCAAGCCATGAAAGTAACAAGCCTGTTTCTTCTGGAGACCTGCATGTGTGTATCGTGCCACCACTGGGAGGTGGTGGTCCAGGGTGCAGGGAATGATGGAACCAGAGGTGGCCCAGGCTTCAAACTAATACTATGGTGAGGACTGATGGGAGGGCTGTGAAAGAGCCCTGATGAAGGCTGTGGAAAGTGCTGTCATTGCAAAGAGGTTGCAGGTTCAAATTTTAAAGTATGAGGAACCGGGAGGCCACAGAGGCATTGCAAACCCCTCAGTCCATACCATGTCTGCTTTTGTCTAAAGCAATGGCATCCTTGTTTGATCTGTAATTTCACTCATAAAACTTGAAATAAATTGTGGGCAGCAAAACTTTTCTGATATAACAGACCTACAATGCCAGTTCTCTCATTTCAAAGACACAGGGTGCAAAGAATTTTGCCTCTAAACTACTTAATCTTCTTGCAGAATCCCTGACTTCACTTTCATAGAAATTCAGCTGCACACACACACTGTCAAAATGCCATTAGCTGACTAGAAAGATGGCTTTTGGCTGAAAGATTAAAATGAAGATTTGTGGACTGTGATGCTTCTCCCTAGAGTGATCCCCAAACTTTCATGAAGGAGTGGGGTGACACTGTCTCCTTTCCATATGTATGTTTTGACAACTTTTTCTTCAAGCTTGCTGCTTATTGTCTCTTAAGTCTCCTTTAAAAAGAGCTTCCTAAGAACTCTTAGTGATGGCAGTAAACACGGAGACAGCTTTCAATTGCTGAGCAAGGACTGGTCTGAGGTTGACTAATTTGTAAGAAACAAACACTGAAAAAGGAAAAAAAAACCTCTAGAAAAAATCTGAGCTGAATGGTCACAGAATGTATTTCCTATGTGCAAACATCTCATAGGTTTAAGTTTCTAAATGATTCGGATTTTACATTTCTGTAGAAACAATTGGGAAAGGAAAACCTAACGTCAGAAACCACCGCAGTCAGTTCCAGTGTGTGGAAATGCCAGGCTTTGTGACTTTTTGCTTCTTTTTATTTTACATTGTTAACATGGAATTCAGGGCCTAATCAGCTCTCAGAATGCACAAGTAGCAATCATAATAAAATCAGAGTTCAGGGATCCTGACCAAGACGAAAGGGTCCCTGGATATTTGTGACATAGGAAGAGAAGGCAGTCCCTTGTCCTGAGGTGCACAGCTAAATAGGTAAGACAAGAAGTGAGAGTACAGCTGGGGTTATGTGACTCAACAAGAAACAAGGACCACAGAGATTAAGGGTTTGCTACAAAGTCAACTGCAATCAAGGCCAAATCCAGACAATTTCTTTCAAAGGTGAATGAGACCTGAAGTACTGAACTCAGTCACTCTGGAGAGGATGCTGCTGGCCCCACAGCAGAACTCACCACCGTCTCCCCAGTTCAGCGCTTTTACCACACAATCAGCCACGGTGGATGTAGGTGTATGTATGTTTACTGGAAAATAGTTAGAGCTTTTCCAGCTGTGGAAGAAACAGGGAGAAAATTTCCATCTTGATTTCAAAGAAAGACTCTCACGTGCTGCCTTCCTTGACAGAACTTCCGAAATCTCAGTTAGCAGGCCTCTCCAAACTGCATGGCTCTTCGTCTTGAGCTGTATTTTGGAAGCTTCTGCTTTATTTCCTTCTTAGCTGGTATCTCAGTTTGGTGTTTCAAGGACAGCAGTTACCCTGCTTTATGCATTAGAAACATCCTGAGCACCTGTCCTGTGACACTCAATGGCATATTGGAGCGCAGCATCACTTCCCTGCTTTCGCTGATATTCATTCTCACAGAAATATATCCACATAGGCACGTGGATAGTGTAAAATTCACTGAATGACACAAGAAATCTTAGAAGGATTAAACTGCAGAGACTTTGCTAAATGTTTTCAAAAACTTGGGGACTTGGGTTGGTAAAACTGCATGGTTTATCCTGTACATCAGCTTTCCCTTCCTCTCTTTCCTATTAAATGTGACAAGACTGATTTTATCTATGATTTCAATGCATGCACAGAATTGAGCATACAGTTTCTTGTGGGTATGCTTAGGGGTCAGCTAAGCATTTACAAAGAAAAGCTGCTGACTGGGGCACAGTGTGGTGAGAGCAAGCACCCCGCTGCTGGGCAGCAAGCCCATGAGGCTGGGCCTGCACACACCTATGTTATATTTATCATTATCTTTGTCTAAGTCACCGTGGAATGAATGTCTGGCCATGTGAGAAGGATGGCTAGAAAAGCAATGTTTAGATTCATTTGGCATGTTTCTTCTGAGGTCACGACAGAAACCTTCAGAAAGAGAGCAGCACATGATGTGCATTAAACCCCTAGCATTTCTGGGCCACCACTGGACCTGAATTCACCAGCATCTTCCCAGGCAAAAAGGTTCCCTGCTGAAGTCTCTGTTCTTGCTTCCAGCATGTCATTTTCCCAGCATCTTCCTAGATCCTCAGTGGACGAGGTGAGATTTTTTGAGGAAACATGGGTCACAGAAAGCTGTAAGAGGAGCAAGCCTCGGGAGCCAGTGCCCAGTGAGTGGGGCTGAGGAATTTACAGCCCTTCTAATGCTCACACTTTATTTCTCTCTCCCATTGTTATTGTGCAGCCATGTGAGCCTTCTGCGTTGTGTCAGCCAGAGACCTCGGACACAGAAGGAGAATACTTTCCAGTGCCTTGTTCATTGCTATTACTCTGACTTTGCTATCTTCGAACTTGGGGAATATTTCAGCTCACTCACAGGGTGTACTGATGTCATGAGTTCAAGTGTTGTGGCTGCAGCAAGCAAGAGATTTGTTCTGGGGGGGCAAAGGTGTGTGCAGCTGCCATCCATCCTGGAGGGAGGCATAAACCAGAGCCACCCGACCCTGCAGCCTGTGACCTCAGGACAGGGGGAGGGGGACTGACAGCCCCTTGCTGTTCGGCTCTACCATCTTAAGACAATGTGCATTTCTGCATTGCTCATAAACAAATGTATCTAAAACGCCACACTTTATATCCACTTACAATTCTGAATACCTTTCCATTTATCTAAAGCTTGCTGAGGTGAGTTCCTATAAGGGAAGACTTATTTCATTTCCATGAAATGTTTATATTTTCTGGGAAGTTTCTCTCTCACCTCTTTAAATTTTACTGCAGTTGGCGTGCAGCCTGCAGCAGGGTCCTCCCAAGGAAGCTGGTGAGGCAGGGAGGTTCAAGAGGGACTATAAATTTCAGACTCTCTGGGTTAGAATAATTTAAGTGCACCAAGTTCTTAACCTTAAAGGATCAATACTGAGTTATTTTTTTCTTCCAGTGCTGTAAAATTTGAGCTAAGAATAAAACTTAATAGAAAAAACAAAACAAAACAAAAACACAAAAAACAAATCCACTCCCCCCAAAAAACCTAAAATCAAAGTAAATAAAGATTGTATGTGAACAGGGGATTGATCCCGAACTATGTTTCTGGAGTTTCAAATTATATTGTCAGAAGGATGTCTGTTTTGGCTATTCATGAGAATAATTATCTCGGGAAGGTTTTCTTCACAAAAACATATAAAGACCTATGATCCAGTACTCATCCTTGCAAAATGGATGTGGTTCACTTTCTGCATCTCATTTCTTTGCTTAAAGCCCAGAAGGGACTTGGCCTTTTCAGCACTGATTTTTGTAGTGGATTAGGGCTGGCAGATATGATATGTCCCCATGGGTGACAAAGCTGTGGCTGTACAGACCGCTTTTCTGCATTTCACCTCACTGCAATTACATTTTCTGACTAGTTTGCTGAGTGTCCAACTTAATACCAAGCATATATATGCAGGTTTGATGTCTTATACCCTCTTGTATGGCATTTGTATTAAAGAAGACATTGACTAACTTGTTTTCTTCTCAGAATATTAATGAATTGCCTCAGTGAAATCTCTAGCAGTATATTTGGGCATCCATATTTGGTTTGGGAAAAAACTCAATAACTTCAACTGTGGTTCACAGACTTGTACCAAAAGCCACACAAAAATTGCAGTATAAAATCTCAGATGTTGCTTTTCCAGCAGACATGTAAAGTAAATGCACCTTAAAAGAAAGATTTAAATACCATATCATGTTTACTGTTTCAGCCACAACTTGGGGTTAGGATTTTCCATGGTTTTCCTGGTGTCAAGGGTGACATCACAGGCACCTAAACCAGCTTTTAAAATCTTATTTTAGCAGAATATGTGAGATCATCAATCTAATACGGGAAATACAGGACACCAAGGTCAATATTTGACAAGTTAGTGCAGGAAAAGCTGTTTTATAAAATAGAAATTAATGTTTAACTGCCTACCCTGCACACAGTCTCCAATAATAATTTTCACTCTGAAACAGTTCTGTCCCATTGTAATCCCCCAGCCTCCAAAAATCACACTTGTCTTTTATATTCACTGAAGGCAAAGATTCTTCATTGAAGATATTGCTAAACACAACTACTCCAGCTGTGCTGTGGCTGCGAGCTGTGCCACAGGCAGAACGCAGCCTGTGCTTGTGGAGGTGCCCCAAACTCAGCTGCCCGATGGGGAGGATGCTGCTGTGTCCCAATTTCCCAGGGAAAAAAGTGATGGGATGGAAATTGCCAATGCAGACTACTTATGCCAGTATTTAAACACTTCAGGGTGTTGGAATTCATTCATACCTACCATAGAGCTGTCAGTGTGGTGCTTTGCCCAGTCCTGACTTAGGCCAACTAGTGTTCTCCGGTCACTTACTAGGTACTTACATGGTCTGGAAGGTAACCCAGTTTGGGAACCATCTTCACTATGTGTTTTCCTTGTGGCCAATGTTCCTGCAGACTGATACAGATAGTACAGACACTGGTGGCTCTGTGCCAGTTGTCCTCAGTGCCACTGCCACTGGTGTTTTATTGATGCACATGTGGCCTCCCTGTCTGAGGTGGATGCTCCTGTCTAGCCTGGCCCCTCTCACCCAAATGGATCCTTGTTTTGTTTCATAGCTGACATTACTGAGAAGACCTGGATCAACCAGTCTTCCCAGTGGAAGGTCACCTGACATAAGAGATGCTACTGTAAGTCCATCACAGTGGACCTAACTTGTACTGTGATGCTGTCACTAACTGTCTTGTTCCTCACAGCTTGCCCCACAGTAAAAATGGGGGACCTAAACAAAAAGAGAAAAACAAAGCACAGGGTGTGCAGATCCAACTGCCTTCTGCTGCTTTTCCCGGCAGCACTATCCAGTGAAGGTGTGCACCACCTTGCTTGCCTGCTGGGCAGCAGCTGCAGGTGTACAGTAAAGGCAGCTGGCAATGGTGCTTCCACTGCTGCCACTCTCCACAGGCTCGGTGTCTCCAGAACCACCATCTTGGTAAGGCACTTTCTTTTTCAGTGACAATCCTATCTTTGCCAGTCTTTAAAGGGCATGACTGAATGCAATCTAATCTCTGTAAAAGTCTGGGAACAACCTGTACTGACATCTCTGTCTTCTAAGGACTTGGAATACAGGGTAGAAATGGCAGGGTTTCTCCTGATAGAAATATTTAAAGTGGAAGAATTCAGCCAGTGCTAAAAAGGGACAAAAGAAAGCAGTGTATTAGATTTAGCTATTGTCTAGTAATCCTATTCTGTGTATTTTCTGCCAGTTTCTTCTGGCATAGATTGTAACTCCCAGAATCTTCTCTGGGCAGTGAGATAAACTATAAATTCATACTCGGGAATCCCTGCTTAACCCTTGAGTGGACTTTCTGAGGAGCCTAAAAATAGCAGACATAGAGTGGAGTTCATGGTGCTTCTGGACACGTCAGCTTCAGGTGAGACTGGTCCTACCTGCTATTGGTCAGCTGAAACCCACAGGGAGCACTTTGCAGCAGTAAGATCCACAGTGTGCAGGCAGCCAATGCCTTCTGTACTTTTTCATGGCAAACATGTTCTAGCTCAGCATGTTCAAGCCTGCCACAGGCTATCCAATAGCTGACTGATAGCAGAGCAAAGGTTTGTAAAACTGCAGCCTGCTGTTCCGCAGGAGCATGGCAGGAGCCAAAGCAGAGATCCATGCTAATGTAATTTGTCCTCCTATAGCTTTCAAGATAAGAAGGGAAATGTGGTATTGATTTACCTAGTAAAAGTGACACCCCCCAACATGCGGAATCCATCCCTGCTTGTCACTCAGTGCTGATCTGCCTTTGTGGATAAGGCTGCTTGTATGTGTGAAGTTATTAAGCAGAAACATATTGCCCAGCCTGATTATCAGAGCCAGCTTCAGAAAGGGCGGGTATCATACCCATTCAGAGAGCATGGGAAAGACCAAATGGCACTTAGCAGTAAGCCGCAAATCAGGCTGCAGGAATGTATACAGACACCTGAATCTGAAGAGACATATTTCTGTTCCTGGACATAAATCCCATGGGATTGTTTAATAATTAATGCCAGGGGGTTTTAATCCATATTTTTTTTAATCCAACAAACCCAAGGAGTGATATGCTTGTGAGCTTATACTTTGGTGAAAACCTTATAGAAAAAAAAACTTCAGAAATCTATCTACAGCTAATCACATAGGGGAGGGAAAGTGGTCATTGGCTCTTTCTTTACAAATGTCACAGTTTTCAGGTGCATCTAGTAAATAATTAAGGCTGGTAACAGCTGGTTAGTAGTTCCTCCCAAGGCCTGAGCAGGGACTTTTAGTAATTAAGGCCTGAGAGCAGAATGGAATGGATATTTGCTCTTTGTTGATATTAGAAAGGGTGAGAGCTGGAACTGTGTCTGGGACTAATGCTAAATTAGGCTGTCTGTATAGCAAGGTCACTTAGTGACCTACTTGTCCTTCCTCTCTCTTCCTTCCTGTCTTCATTGAACTGTTTAATGAAGAGGTAGTGAGGAGTAATGCCTGTCTGTGAACTTATCAGGAGGCAAAGCAAGGAGGCTGCAACCTGCTCAGATTGAATGGCCATAACAGGCCCTGTAGGGAAGTACCTGAAGGTAGAAGCTACCAAGTGCTATACTAATATGGGAAGTAATAAATAAGTAGGATTAGCTAGGTAGTTTATGGTTCTGTGATCCTGACAGCAGTTACAGGAATGAACTGCATCAGCTGGTATGAGATTCTGTCCATAAGAAGGCAAAAGATGAAATTGTTCTAGTGCTGATTACCTGGGTTATGAAAACAAAGTTTGTCAACTCTCTCAGTTTGCGGTTTTTTTAGTATGAGAAAACGTGGAACTCTGTTATTGAGTGTTGATGTGAAATGGGGATTTGTCCTGAGGAAGTATGATCTATATATTTTGCCCTAGCATTTGATAGTGACTGTGGCTGGGCAGGGGAAAAGGGAAGAGAAGGGTCTCAAT
Organism: Megaceryle maxima; assembly: GCA_024605025.1. NCBI lineage: Eukaryota > Metazoa > Chordata > Aves > Coraciiformes > Cerylidae > Megaceryle > Megaceryle maxima. Next base: position 28,003 of record JANHGN010016935.1, read on the forward strand.
CACTCTGGCAGCTGTTGCAGTCTGCATGGGTAGCATAACAATGAAGGCAGAACAGACTCTAGTATGTTATCTGGTTTGGTGCTATCTGCCATTTTGTTCAGGAAAGCAGAATGTCATAAGCATGCACAACATGGCAGATACTAAATGTGGAATCTGGAGTGGAAATAGGGAGGGTTTATCCTCCTTGTGTCTGGTGTGGTAGCTGAGGCTGGATACTTTATTCTAGTGTCTTAGCTTGAAGAGTGGATATGTGAAAGAGCAACAGAGAAAATCACTGATACACAGAAATATTTTGAAAAATCCATCTTGAACTTTTTCACACCTGAGCTATTGTCTTGGTGCCTTACCTGCCCAGGTTTGCCTCTTGTTTGGCAGGGCCTTGGGTGCACAGCCTTAGGGCTATGTCCTCCTTCTGCAGAGCTCCACAGCAGCAGTCCCAGTGCGGGGCAGGGTCTTTTGTCGCAGAGAGGATTTCCCTGGTGTTTTCCAATTAAACATAGTCTTGGTAAGAAACTTAAGATGGGTCTTGCTCAGGTATTCCCTATCTTTGTCTATTGCAACCACCATCTCCTGTCATCTTAACCATGCAAAGCAAATGCTTGTGGCACTTCTGACACTGAAGAAATAGTGATCTTCACTGGTAAATGTCCCTATTGAAAAAGAAATCACTTAGTCTTTCAAATTCATGCTGGGTAGACCCTCTGCCTCAAATAATTTTTCAGCTAAGAAAGTAATGATATAAGTAATTAACTACAGACTGTGGTCATTATAACTACAGTGAGAAAAACTGGTTGAAATCCTTTTCTTTGTAAAAGAGATGTTCTAGGATACTTAACAACAGTGCTACTTGCAGAGGCCTTGCTTACAGGAATGTCTCTCTAGTGAGAAGGAAAAGAGCAAGGCACAGAGAGGAAATATTATTGTGAGCAAGGTTATTCCTAAACTGAATGTCTTTCACATTTGTTGGGAGGCCCAAGAATCTTAGATGAGGAACAGCTTAAATGTTGTCGCACATAACTTAACACCAAAAGTTTCCTTTGCAGTGGCAAATAATGTGAGCTCCCAAGCAAGATGCAGAGCATTCTCTCAGGTTACCACTGTGGTGGGATCTAACATAACGGAGCAAGCAATGCAAACAATAAATAATGACAGAATCAAAAAACATGGAAGCCCTTTTCATGTAACAATATATATCTTTTGGTGAAACACTCTGATCTCAGAGAAGTAATGCACCATTATGCCCCTGAGGCCACTCCTCTGATTCCACATTTTATGGACATTCTTTATTCCTAAATTCAGCAGATGCATGGCTTATAGCTGGTCCCAGCATGGAATACATCACAAGCAGCTTGTCTATTACAAGAGACCTGAAAAAGAGAAGAAATAGTATTTGTATCCAGTGTAGTGTATTTAAGGCTGAAAAATAAGACTTGAAAGATTTCTTTTCTTTTCTTTTCTTTTCTTTTCTTTTCTTTTCTTTTCTTTTCTTTTCTTTTCTTTTCTTTTCTTTTC
>JANHGN010016935.1:51380-82018 GCA_024605025.1 Megaceryle maxima
GTCGCTCATTGTTGGTTTCAGAGCTTATATCGTCGTTGCTTGTTGGAGGGTGGGGGGGGGGGGGGGGGGGGGGGGGGGGGCGGGGAGAATTCGGTGGAATATAACAGACACTGAAGGAGGTCTTATCTTTGGCACAAGTACTTGTACTAGTGTAAGTAATATCCTGGAACCACTCCCATGCATCCTGTTTCTTAAATACTGGAAAACATGGTGCCTAAGCATACTTGGTACAGTGTGTGCATGCTTAGTGAGAGTGGATTAGGAAGACTTTTTTTTTTTTTTCCCCCTGTAACTTCCTGAGAAATTGTTCTCCCCCTCAGTAAGGTTTTTTTTTTTACAAGTGACTTGGATGGAATTTTTAGGATTTTTCAAGTTTCTTGAGACTGTTAATAATACTCCACAGGGCCTCAGGGAATGAGCAAGATGATCTAACAGGTTGTTTCCATCTCTTATTTCTGTGTCTCTTTGATTTAAAGATTTTTTGCATTTATTGGCTGCTGCTTCTGTTGGCCACTTTATACGCTATCTAGTGATTTTACCAATCATAGGTAATGGCAGAGGCTACTTGAAACACCATGTTGCCATAGAAACACAATAGCATCTAGTTGGGTCTAACCTCTCTCTCCTGTATCAGCCCCCATGGGAAGCAGAAATTCAGGCTTTAAAACTTAATCAATTTGATGTTAAGTTTTAGAAGTGATTTCCTTTTGGTTGCCTGGGTTTCCTGCTGGATGTTCTCATGAGATTTAATTATTTACACTACTAATACTATATTAAAATTACAGCAACTAATTATTAGCCCCAGTAACACTGTAGTTACCAGAGCCATCCTCTCTCCTATTATTACTCCTATTGTTATTGTCTGCTCAAAAGACCAACTCGATTCCTGTTTCAGTCATCTACTGATGTAGCCATAGAGGAAAACTTTCAGCATAATGCAGGAGATGTGAACCCAGGGAGATCTGGGCGAGACTCTCAGGGACCAGTGAGGCTCATGAATCCTGTGTAGGAATGTGCCTCTCGGCCAGGGGCCCGATGCACCAGTGCCTGCTTGGCTCCATTACGCTGAATCACATTTCTTGCCTGTGCAGACACTAGTTATAATTGCTTCCCAGCCCCCTGCAACCTCTGCTTAGCACACAGTGCTGCAGCCGCATATTTGGAGACGTAAGACTCAAACCTTTTTCCCGCTTTTACTGATGGTGTTCAGATTCTTGTTACTTTTCTGGGGAAGTGCTGGCCACCACATGGACTGTGGCCTGACACAGGCCCTGTGTGAATTCCTTGTCATGATTCAGTGATCACTCTAGCCTGTAGAATTGTTATTTCTCCTCTTACTAGGGAGGTCACTAGGGAAGGAAAGCACCTTCATAATAAAAGTGGTGGGGAGTGCCATTCCTACAGTGCTTGTCTCAGACAGGCAATATAACTTTGTAATTGTGTGCATAGAGAACTGTAATTTCAGGTAATCTTTAATTTGCAGCTTCAAGGAATCCATGGGACCAGAGGTTTTTGTTGTATTCGGTCCTTGTGAATTGGGATGTTTGGATCAGTTTACTGACGTTGCGCACCCTAGTGATCGCGTATTCTGACATCAAAGAGCAGGCTAGTGCTGTGATACTTAACAGTGGTATGGGGTTTTTCCACTCTGGTTTTAAATAGCCATTACTGATTGCAAAGAGATACCAAAGGTCTATGCTGAGTAAGTTCTACATCATTAAGAGCTGAGCAGATCCAGGCCCATGTCAGAGTGTGTACTAAGGTGGGTTACTAGAGCTGCCTGCTGCTTACATTTTCTACAGTGACTGCTGCTGCTAGATAAGGATGGGGAAGAGAAAAATTATAGAGCATTTGCAATATGGATGGCTTCTGGCATGCAAGATACTGTGTCTCATCTTACTCAAGGATGACATCAGACCCTTCAACCCCTTTCTTGCCCTGGTCTATGGGAAGAGGAAGTCTTCAAGAACTTCACTTAAGAGTTGGCTTTTATAGAATTTTAAACTCTAAGCCAGTAGTTCCTCACAGTGAGAATGCTGACATTATCTTTGTTTAAATAAAGGAATTCGGTGAGGAATAGCCCTCTGAGAATGGTTTGTCCTGCAAAAAGCTTAGTCTCACCAGGACTGGATTAGGAAAATACAGATGCAACTATAGGGCCCCTGTCTCCTGTGTTCCCTTGATCATATCAGGCTGTAATGTTTCAATACAGAATCAGTATCTCTAAAACTTTAGGGATTAACCTTAAAATATAAATGGAATATAATAATCTGTCTCTAAGTATAGAGACAGCTGCCTGTGTTTGAGGACAGTCTTAAGAAATAACTTTGTCAGAGTGAGAACTCCTGAGATATTTCCAAGGAGTGTTTAGCTCCAGACCAACAACTTGGAGGTTACCTGTGCCTTTCCAGGATGGAGCTGTACACAGCCAGTGACAAGAGTGATGATGGCTTGGACATGATCAGAAGCTAATTGATCATGCTGCCTCCTTAGTGGGAATGCTGGGAATGTGCTACTGTGCCTGAGAAAGGCACAGAGCCCAGGAACCTACCATGATGTGTTAGTGCTGAGCTTTGCTGACAGTCTCATTTCTGTAACAGAATTTTATGTCTTCCCTTTGTAAAAAAGATGTCCTTGGTCTTTTTAAACTGAGTTTGCCTCTGTAAAATCTGTATGTAGTTCTGGAGCTCGCAGTTCATCTGCCCATCCCTACTTCTATGTTTCTTTGAGAGCTCCTGTTACTTTACTCTTCCCTTCCCTCTCTTAATGTGTTTCTGATCTGTACCAGCCCATAGGAAAGCCCAAAGAGGAGAAACACTTTCAGCTCTCTTTCCATAAACTGGTAAACCTCTTCCTGAGACTTCACAACCCTTTGGAAGCACACAAAGTACATTTCATACTTTCCAGGTACAGTGCATGAAAATTCTGTTAAGTAAACACTATAAAGTAGGTTTTGAGAAAATATTAGTCACCATTATGCAATTCCAAACCCACAAATAAAGTGCTAGTATATTTTGTTTTATTGGTTGTGACTGCAAATACTATGTACACAAAAGAAACCTTTGAAAACCAACCAGCCTACAATTGTATGCATTTTACTCTTACAAGGCAATTTGTCTAGTAATCTCAGTATTAATTTTTTTCATCTGGTATACACAGCTGATCCACCAGTGTTTTCTGTAATACAGCTGAAAAATCCATGAGGTGATTTTTTTTTTCTTTCCTTAGCTCATTCTCCATTTTTAAAAAAAGTCTCACCTGCCCTTCATTTTTGTCTTTGCAATTAAATATAGAGAAAATGATGTTTTCATGCACTGCCTTTTCACTTTGAAGCTTTCAAAGTAAGCACAAGCAATGTGCGCTCCATTAAAAAGAAATGTACAAAGTATCTAAATCCTAATTTTTCAAGCCTGCCAGAGCTGCATCTGTTTAAACATGTTACTTATATGCATGTGTACAGTACAGGAAGCTGGAGTGTTTTTCAGAACTGCCTGGAGTTGTATCTTTTTTTTATTCTTCTCTTTCTCAAAACAATTTTAAATCTACAAGAAAGGTCAGAGGAGGTCACGATTCCTGACCCAATGCTGAACTGAGGTTGCCTGTAATGTCTTTTTGATGCTCTGACCAGGGTCGCTGAACTGGGGGTTATTATTGGCTCCCTGTGTCTAGGAGGCACAGCCTATCCCAAACAATTTTTAAATTACCACTGGCATGAGACTGTCAGGAAGGATAGTAGCTGGGAATGTCTAGACACTGCCGCCAAGACAAGCTCCCCTATAGCGGAGACACCGTGCACCGAGGGGGGTCAGGGAGAGGGGCCGGGAAACTGCCCCTGGAGCCCCCAGGCTGAAAGACAAAACTCCCATCATGTTCCCCGCAATTTGCTCCAGGGGTTTAGCCAAAGAATTTAAGATAAGGAAATCTATAGGCCTTACGACTGGGAGAATTTTTAACTGCTTTATTGCTTTCCATAGATTCTAAAGCCAGCTGTCTGCTTTTATGAGCTCTTTAAATCACACATCACAATATGTCTTTGCTTCACTCACACTAAAATGCCTCTGAATTTATACTGATTCTTCTTGACTTCATTCTTTAGAAATCAACACAGAGGTATGATATTGAGGTTTTATCAAAGAATTCTCTTCCTTCTGCAAAGCTACAGCATTTTCCAGTTCAGGTCAGCTGTCTTCCAGTGTGTAAGGCACAGAGAGGTCATGGGACTCTTTAAAGGGTCTTTTTCCTGTTTAAGTGGGACTGCTAGAGAAAAAAGATTAAATCCACTTCCTAAAATTTCCAGCCCAGTGTCTGTGTTTTTCACCCTGGGTTTTATTGTTTTGTTTTGTGGGGTTTTTTAGGCAATTTCATCCAGAATGTGCTGGCAACTTATTAAATAATGATATATCAAAAGCTATTAATAGCATAATTCACACACTAATAAGCACCATATTATTTGTAATAGAAATACTGTCATTTTGCATTTCATACTGAAAGATATGTCTTACAGAAAGTGTGCCACTTGCATCTTCTTGCAGGGATATGGTCTCACCTGGAACCTGCTGGTGTGTGCCCCAGCCCCTGTGACACTGGTAAGGTACCTGTCTGGGATTTTTTTCTTTAGGTTGGTCTGATGTGTGTACTGAACCAACCCCAGCCTGGCAGGGCTTCCAGTTCCTATCCTCAGTGCGTCCCAGTGGCAGCCTAGGCACTAGGGATGCACAAGCTTGACTTCCCCATCTTACTGGGGGTGGTTTCCTCTCCATCGGGGACCACAGATGAGGGATGAAATGCTGGCCTGGGTTCTCAGGATGCTTTGCAGCCTCCATCCCAGTGGCAGGAGACAGCTCAGGTGCCTTGGTAAGCAGCACTGGTGGTGGGTGCCCAGCTGGCAGCAGGAGGCAGCACCTTTCCCCAAGCAGAGGCTGGGGCTGAGGTGTGCTGGGCTCCCTTCTGTGGGAGTGGGCAAGCTATGGATTTGCATCCTGATTGCTGGATGTAAAAAAGTCCTCACAAAATCCCATGTGTTCCTCTGAAGACAGATGGATGGTGGTTATTTCCCTAAGGAAAAGTAAAACTGTTTAAAAACTGAAGTGCTTTCCCTTATGTCCCTTGTTAAGATTCACCATTTTCCAAAGGGGCAATTTTCCTGCTCTTTTACTTGCCCTGCCCCCACCACACTGCTTTACAATATGTTTAGGCTAATCTCCATGTCAGTGGGAAAAAGATTTTCCATTCTCTTGTTTCCCAATATTTGATTTCTTAAACCCACACTTCACTTATATTCACTTACTGTAAAAGATAATGTATAGCACCTAACACAGCAGAACTCCGACTCCTTGTTACCTGAGGCAGAGCATAGCTGCATGCTCGGCAAACTTTGACACAGAGCAGCAAGGACATCAGTTTGCTGAAAATGGAGAAGGAACTTTGTTTAGTGCCTGTTACGAAGCTCACTTTCCAAGTGTAACATCAGTGCTCTGATTGTCACCGAGCAGAAAACAGCCTAATACAGCCAAGGCCAAATCTGCAGCATAAATTAATTTACATTTCAGTTGTTAACTTATGTGGAATTTAATAACAGAATAAAAATAACTCAGAAAATACTACATGTGTTAATAAGCTTTTTTAAAAAATCAGTAGCATTAGGGAAAGGGCAGTCCTTACCTTGCTCCCAGTGGTAATTCTTCAGATAAGGAGTTAACACATCCATGTTGAATCCACAGGCTGAGGATTGTGTATGAATTTATGGAATGAGAGATGCTTCCACTCACCCGCTGGTGCCTTTTGGCCCATTTGGAGCATCATTGAGGGCATCCTGCTAGGAAGTGGTTCACAGTTGCTAAGCTCATTGTAATCCTCAATGGTCACAGGTAAACCTCTGCTTTGGAGGCTGCATTTTCACAGCAAGTGCCAGGGTGCAGCTGTGAGTCCACTGGGCTGTGTTCCCCAGGGTGGTACCTGGGCGCTTTCCCTGCTGTCAGCTGGCTGCTCTTGGGGCAGCACTGGTGAGAGCAGCGAGGAACAGATCCAGCTGCAGCCTGGTGATGTTCTGGGAATGAAGAGCTGTCGCACAGAGTTTGAGGACAATTTTTACCTCTTCCTTTGCTTAACTGTATTGGAAAATTAATGCATATAAAGTAAAGCCCTTCAAATACCCCACGTAAGATTAGGTTCTTCTATGGACATTATTTTTTTTTTTTTTTTTAACAAGACAGTCTTGTTCCTCTGTTAGCTTTGTCTATTTTTTTACCCACCTCTTAGCTGATTAGGAAAAAGATGCTTTCATGCCCTCAAAGGGAGTTAATCAAAAACAGTTGAAGCAAATTATTTTATACTGGCTGGCTTCAGGAACTGGTCTTTGTCTGCTGGGTTTTTCAGCCCAGGTAGGACTGCAGGTCAGTGTATCTTGCATCTCTTTTTCTTAAATGCTGTAATAATTGTGTAATAAACCAGCTTTTTTCTAAAGCTGCATTTACCTATGAATAATCCTATTTTAAACTAAGCTTCTTTCTCATGAACTCAAGTACAGCCTTGCATGGCAGCAGATCCCATTTCAGAGGATGCAAGAAAAATCCGTCTGCTTCCCTCAAGGCAAATGTTTGCAGAGAAGTATGTTGCTTAGCTATGACCTGCCTATTACTGCTTCAACCTGTTAAAATTGGGAGGTAAGTGCATGTGAAAATAAGGAGTATTTTGTGACTGCCTTCCCCACTCACCCTGACAGCTTATCTCTGGTCTACCTGATCCAGGCTGGGCCCACCCGTCCCTGACTGCTTGCACTGTCACTTGGCTGGTCACCTGCTCTCACCTCAGACTTTCCTGAATTTTATAGATAAACCAAGTGACAACCTATAGTTGGACTAAGTGACCCAATGCTTTTAGAAATGGAGGGGTTGACCACTGAGTATATGAAAGGGCAGGGTTTAACTTGTGCTTAGCCAGCTGGGTTAGCTGATATACAGCATAATTCAGTCAGCAAAGCAGCTGAGAATGAAGCGGGGCAAGAGCTCAGCCAAGAACAAAGATTTCCCTTAGGTCCCAGAAGCATTAACCCATGAGTGATGTGAATTATGTAATCTGTGATAGTCCTGCTACTTCTGCTGAATGTATGACACCTGCATATGGCATAAAACCATATTTCCACAGAAAAAGTAAGTTTGTGTTGCATGTAGATGATGTCAACATTTGTGAGCAGAAAAGCAGAAAATATATTTAAAGGATATGCTTGCCTTTTAGGAATACTCTTCTGAATATTCCAACCTGCGAAATGCTGTTGAATGCTAAACTATAGCTGATTGTCTAATTAAAAAAAATTTAGGATTAGAAAAAGAAACCATATTAGCCACACAAAATACAAGTGGAAAACACATACAGAACTATGCTCCCCTGAGATCAGTCAATAAAATATCCCAGTATCTCTGGACTTTGCGCACTGTATCATTATGGCTCTATTTCCCCCTCATACTCTTTGCAACTCTCTGCTATAGACCATCCTAGCTTTTAAATATTAAAAAAAAAAAAAATGTGGTTTAAAGAAAAAGTAATAGTGCTTTGGTGGTTCAAACAATTTAACTCTCACTGTACACCACAGTTAGAGAAGCCCAAGAAATAAAATTATTGCTGTTACAGAACAGTGTGGATCAAGTCACTGATTTTCATCCAGTTGGTGGGAACACCTGAAAAACTGAGATGTCAAGTTTGTTTTTTGTTTTTAAGGGAAGTTTTTTCTAATTCCCCACCTGTCATTTTCCCTGTACAAAACCTTCCCATCTGTAGCACCCAGAAGGGTTAACTCTTCCCAGGATTGAAAGTTTTCTCACTTCCGAAGGACACTGCAAAACATTTGAGGCAAAAGCACAAGAACTGTTACTCTTTGTGGCATACAGATACTTCCAGTTTCAAGAGCAGAATAACTTTCCCCATCAGAGCTGTTGCAGCTCCTGAACTAATTCAGTAAACAACAAGGTCCCTGCCTTGCAAAACCCCCTTGTCAGTAACACGATGTGTGGTGCTGTGCTTCTCTGAAGGTGTTTCCCTGTAAGTCACATCTCAGGTAATGCTCAGTAGTTCCTGACAATGCAAAGCAAGTTGTTCCTCCATCCATGGGCAGTGCAACATTACACTGAGCCTCTCATGCCGTAGCGGTCATAGGCAGACTCCTCAGCCGTATCAGCCCACAGTAAAGTTTGCTGTTTCTATCCCTCCCTGTTCTGGAAAATCTCATTTACAGCTAGCAAGGCAACTTGAGAATAAAAAAAATACAATGAACCAGCATGAAGAAACTCACCAAGAAAGAGTGAGATTAGTTTAATGAACTAAGTTTTTACATCCCAGCTGTAGCAGGCATTGAAATACTTATATTTTAAAAAATTGCTGCACAAAACCTGAAAAGAGGCACCCTTCGGAAGGAGGTAAATCCTGCTATCACAAGGGAAGTGCTCCCAGGTGTGTGGGGCAGGGGGGTGGAGGAAGTGCTGGATTTGCCCTGGTGTTGTTGAGGAGCTAGGAGTGCTGTTCCTGTTGGGCTCAGCTGCAGGATACTGGTAGGATCTGTAGCATGATTGCTGTCTGACCTGTGGGTAAGCTCATGGAGAAGTGCAGAGAGTTAAATATTTGGTGTGATTCTTCTCATCTTGTCTTTTCCTGGATACACATGTGAGGTGTAGGAGTGAACTCTTTGTGTGGATACAAAGGGAAGCCTGTGCTTTGCTTTGCAGAAGCTTCATCTCAGACAGAACATCAAGACCAGGAGCCAGGGGTGAGCACTGGGATTGCTCAGAGGCAAGAGAAGATGCAGGAATCACAGGGGCTGTTCAGCCTATGGGAGAGACAAATATCTTCACCTTTCTCATACATTCAGATAAAGTAAAATTGGAGGCAAGAAATTTGAGTAAAAGTGACTTCTTTTAAAAAACTGTATTATTAACCTGTGAACTCAGTGGCAACAGAAGGTCCTGGGCCTATTTCAGGAGTCAGAAGAACATCTGAAACGTGTGTGGAGAACAAGGACATCCAGAACACGAGAAAAGATACATACCTCCTTCTTGGGCCATAGGTCAGACTTTCTGCTGGGAGCTGGGAAGAGACTTGTCTGTGGGAAAGTGCTGGGTGTCTTCTTTGTACCAGCTGTGATGGCTGGTGTTGAAGGTAGCAGCTGCTGATCCCACTCAATCTGGGAATTTCTATCTGCCTATGGCAAACACCTCAAAACTTAATAGTAAGGCACATTATTTGTGGAGCTAAGGGAAAAAAATGTTCTTTTTTTTTGGTTTGTTTTTCATTAAAAAGCACCCTTATCTGCAACAGATGATGTAAAGGAGCTTGTGATTAACCACCCCAGAGCCCTGCCCTGACAGCTGTGGTGCTGCCTTTTCTGCTGCCTCTTTCATTCTCTCTCTTTTTTTTTTTTTTCCCTGCCTAGGTTTCCACATTCTTGTTTATACAGGCATTTACTGTGTCTCTGATTTGATGCATGAACAATATACTTGCTGAGATGTATGTGCATATGTTCTCTTTCTCTGTATCTTGCCCTGATTTGTGTCATCTCCTGGGCAAATGCCTCAGTGTTATGGATAGCTTAGATTAATTGTGGAAGTTGCAGAATAATTGTATCAAGTAAGAGAAAATGAGAGTTTCTCTATAGGTTTCTTAGTCACAGGAACACCATAGTTTTAGTGATATAATACGCAGCAAGATGCAGAAAGTTGCAGGCTTACTGTTAACAGAATTTTGAAAATAATACCAAATCCTTATAAAGAACATAGGGAGTAAAATGATGATATCAGTTTGTGAAAGAACAATTGTCTTTTAATATACAACCTTAGGAAGACTTTCACAATTATGTCATATTTTGTGTATAAAGTCACTTGCTGAACGTGAGCACAAGTATAAAAAGTTTTGTCTCGCTACATAGGCTGCAAAGTAAATACCTTCTTTTGCCTAATTGGATCAACTGCAAAGCATTCTTGTTGCGGTGATAATTCAAAACCAGGGTATTTTTATGGAAGCAAATTTTTATAGTGTATAGCACCACCACAGTGTAATTTCACATGTATTTGTTGGACTTCACTAATCTCCTTTGGACTTTTTAAAGCACTTCAGTGTATGATGATATTTTATATTTTATGAAAAAAATTAAGGCTTCAAATAATTTATTTTCATTCTTTAAATAACAAGAGTAATTTCTGATATTATGCAGATCATTAAAAAAGGCTATCAGGAATTTGATACAAATCTAACCCATACTAGCTGTATTGAGTGTGATTTAAGAAACATGTCCAATTAATAGCATGTTTAATAAAAAGAGCCTCAGGATTCTACCTTTGCATGGCTATCAAATCCATTTGCACTTAAGATTTTAGTTTCAAGATTAATACGTATTTCAAAAGAATTTGTATTTACTGATCTTCATAGTAAACTGTACTCAGTTTTAACTTGTATAGTGTATTTTAAAGCAAGAAGGTGACAGTCTTGTTAGATCAAATATTGACTAAATGTTCTGAAATTAGACAATTCCTCTGAATTATTAGGGATAGGAAGTGTCAGACTCCTGCCTTCTTATCCTTCTTCAAACTTAGATGATAGAGGCTGATTTCAGCATGTAATAGAAATGCATCTGGGAAAATTAATTCAAAAAGCTTCTGAAAATGAATAAGCAATTTTGATACCTAATGTTCAAGAGCAAGAATTGTTAACGTAAATTAGGGCTGTAAATGGAAGGGTTTTGTCACAGTTTCTTGTCATGCCAATACTCCAAAAAGGAACACTCAGGCTGCATGGTAAAGAAAGATTGCTTTTTAAATAACCCTTCTTTTAACTTTTCATCTCTAACCAGCTGTGATTGTGTGCTTCCACCTATATGACTCAAATTACACTGCATTTACTCAGAGAAGATTTTAAGCTCCGAGAAGATGAATTTGATTAAACTCGTGTTTTCTAAAATATTATACAAACAAAAAAACACTTTGAGAAGTATTATTTAAAAAGAAAACCAATGAACTAAATATGCTATTCTTCCCTTCAAAGTAATTTTTTTTTCTCATTTCACTCATCTCTTTATGATACATTCAAATGTATTTTGAATTAAAGGAGATTCTGTGGTTGATTACTTTCCATTAAAGAGTAAACTTCAGCAGATAACATTTTAAAAATTTTATCTCTTTATCAATGCTGTAGTTTAACAGACAAGTTCACATTCTGATTAGACTATTTTCAGAACATTCAGTTCTAAAATCTCAGCATTTAAAAATATCTACATAGCATATTTCATTTCTAAAAATGAAAATAATCTCATATATTGATTTTTTGGGGGGTGTGGGTGGAGAGCAATAATATAGACACAATTTCAGCCCCAAAGAATTTTACAGCTATGTTTTTCATTGTGCTTTAGTATCTCAAACAAGATATATGAAGCATCTATTTTGTCTCTCAGTGCTCAATCTGAATTTAATATTAATTTCTATTGAATCAGATCCTTCAAAGAGTGTAATAAGCTGACTGTTGTTAATTTTAATATGGGTGAACTTAATTTTTCAGTGTACAAAGGAGCTTATGATAAGTAGTTGTGAACTTAAATAGAAAACCCTGGGAGCAATATTTATGAAGAAATGTGGCCAAATGCATTTAAAATGCAAAATTTGTAGGACATTGCTAACCAGTAAATCCTTTTCTATTCTCTGGTTAGCTACAGCAGCTGGTGATTTTTCAGTTTACAGGTACAGTATCAGCAGCATAGCGTTTATTTTGTGACAAAGGAATATAAGTTGCCTTGGAGATTTTTAATTAACTCTTCTCCTGTAGCCTGTAGCCTGCTTATCATTTCAGTAGTTATTTAAGCTTCACATCAGATTTTGGATATTGTTCTTCAGAAATGTCTTCTTAATCTCCCCAAATTAGCATTTCAGCAAAACAACGTTTACATAATGCACCATTCATTCCATTTTTTTAAAGGTACAGTTAGAATTTACAACCATTATCTCAGCCTTTAAAAGTAGAGGAATCCTAAAGAGCAGAACCTGTATGAATTCTGCAACTAAAACAAATTAATATTCTTATTCTGAACAAGAGAAGTCATGGTGATTACTCTCCTACCTTTAATCAGACTAAGGTACTTCTTAATTACTTTTTATGATTTGTTCTTGTCAATAAATTAAGGTGATTAGATAATTTTTTGAGGAATTTGGATTACTCAGACTAATTTATTTAATGTGGTATTATTCATTTAGCAAATAAATTTACCTTGCAGAATCTACTTAACTTGCTCATTGCCATTTGGAATGGCTAATTCTCTCAAGCAAGCGGGTAAAGATATATATGCATATATAAATAAAGGAGAAAAAAAGCTGGAAGAGGCAGAAAGTACTGTGTGTGACAGTCACAGCCCCAGATGTCAGAAAAATTTCCCCATGCTGTTCTTTTTTTAAACCATGAAGTGTACTATCATCAGACCTATTAAGGTCATTCAATACCAGCTGGGTTTTAGGGGCTTTTTTTGTTTGTTTTGTTTTGTTTTTTGTTTCAGATTAATTATAAATGTCATAAATGCTTCCAAGAATATAGAATCGGAAGCTTTTTCTACCCTGAAAATGGAGGGATGAGTTTAAGCAAGTATGATTTACAGATACAGGGTTAATGCCATAAGCTAGAGGGAGCTCCACCACAACGAAATACAAAGGTTCAGCTTCATTTATCAATGTGCTTTCCTGGCTTTGTCTGCTTCTGAACATAAAAGACCCAGTTTTATTGCAGATATTATCTACACCATTCTGTGATATGAATGTTATTGTTTAAACTGTTGCTGAGACATAAAACAGCTGAAACCCTCTACCAGCACCATATTTATGCCAAACCTTTTGATAAATACACAGTTCTATTTCTTCACCATCACTGTCTTTGTCTTCATCTTGATACTCAGCCATCTTTAATGAAAATGCATCTTCTATAAATCCAGAGCACAGATATGCTTTGGGAACTGATCTTGTACCCTTAATTGTGCAAGTTAATGTCCATCAGTTGTGCAAGAATTCTGGGCAAGCCCCAAGCTCTGTGTCTGCTGATAGTAATATCCTCTTGTTTCAATTATTTCACAGTGCTCTTTCTGAAGTAATTTACACCACAGATTCACCCTATTGACAACCTCTCTTATTCCACAACTGGCCTTAAAGAGTGGTTAGCAAAGTGAGGTTAGAATGACCTGCTTTTATAGGAAGTGTGGTGACTGTAACCGGAACATTAATAATCTATTTGCTTCTGTTGAGCATCTCGGAGACAAAGTAAACCATTAGTAGTCACAATAATTCTATAGTAAGCTTGTTACCCATTCTGTAGTATCAGCTAAAGGACAGTAATTGTCCTATTATTATTGGATACAATTTCAGTAAAGGAATAATTTTTAGTTTATTTGCATCCCTTCCTCAACTCTGTGTACTGAAATTGCCTACCCTATATTTAAGGTTCTTCTCTCTTACCTCCTAGTCCTTGATCTAAGCAGATGGTATTGCTCTAGTCATAGAAATAATAAGAAAGCACCTAATATCTTCTTATTGATTTTTGTTAATGAATAAACACTTAGCAGGGAAAGCAACAGCTGAAGCCATCAAGGCTGGGTTGTGGCAGTGTGAATGAACTTTATTTTTATCTATATCAGATATGTAATTAATGGTGAATCATTTAAATAAATTTGGCCTCTTTCCTGTTTGTGGAATACCCACAAGCAAATTATGACCATATTCAACATTTTAGAAACTGTATTATTGTTTTCATCTGTGAATTTAAAAAACTTTCAAGTGTAATTGACCAAATCTCCTTCTCCATTAGCACCAGGAAATGCATTGGCTAGGCACAGTATTCTCCTATCAGAAAATAGGAATAAACTCTGCAAACAACATTGCTGCAAATTGTTCTCCCAGTATAAATTTAAAATTGGGTTTCTAAGTATGTTGCAAAGAATACTTCAACATTTGCTGTGTATCAATATTGCTACATAAAACCTGGTAAGCTTAACCTCATTTCTGGGAAAAGGCAAGAACAAGGCTTAGATCTGGGTCTGGTGTTGGTCATCCAAAACTCAAGGGAAGCACTTAAAAAAAAAAACAAAACAAAACCAAACCCAAAAATCCAAAACCAACCCAAACCAAACACTTCTACATTTGTAGAACCTTTCCACCAGGAGAAAAGATTGTGATCCAAAAGGTCACATGAGCCTGCAACATAGCCTCTCATTCTCTGAAACTGGACAGGCACTACCCACTCATTTCAAACCTTGCAGCAAACACTGGCTGGTAACAAAGCTCGGGGGTACCTGGTGCATTTGAGTTGGTGGTGGCAGAGAGAAAATTGCCTGACTGAAACCCATGCTTTCATATAACTAGTTAGTTCCCTGTTGCTATAAAGCAAGTAAGTTCAACCTTAAAATAATAGGTAGATATTAATCTTAAATATTATTTATTTTCTACTTTTAATGTTTCTTTTCCAGCTTCAGAAGAGTGCATAAATGAGAAAAGCAGGATGTCTTTGTCTCATGTGTTTTATGGGAGACGTGGACTCTTTTCTGCTCCTTTTGTAAGTTATGGCAAATTTACTGAGTTATTCCTTACACATAGGTATATAACTGAGCAGCATTTTTTTATGCCTTTGTGCTTTAAAAAGAAGTCTGAATTAAGAATATGTAGGAGAAACTAGAAGTGAGCATATGAAACCCACAATATTAAAGTTCTCTGTGAGACTGGCAAAAAATTCCTGCTTATGCAAGCACAGACTCTCTTACTAGGAAATTAAGTTGGCCAAAATTGTCTTTAAAAATCATTGGAGGCTTTTCTGAGATGGTTAAAAAAAAAAAGCTAAATGAGGATTCAATCTTGGATTGAGTCTCTTGTGGTGGAGGTACCACCTCTATGCCAGCCTATTGTAGAGTGGAAATTCACATGCCATGTTGCACTGGTGCATTTTCCAGCTTCCTGCAGCAGCTGGGACTGGGAGATCCACCTCCTTACCTGTGCAGGTATCTAGTGGTCACAGGAAGAAAAGTAACCTCCACTAAGCATGGGAAAGGAGCCCTGCAATACATTTGTAGCCTCTACTGAAGGTATGTGTCTTGTGAGGATCCTCAGTAAGATCAGTGGTCTCACAGGACTGGGTCAAAATCTTTATTAACATCTCATCTAAGAAGTCTATCCTGAGAAATTTAATAATGCTACCATCATCATCAGATGCTGTGCTCCTGTCTCTGACATTAGCAAGGCCTACCATGCCTAATTAAATTGCAGTTCTATTTTTCAGTGTTTTCAGGAAAGAGCCTTTTGAGGCCAGATCAATAAGAGACACATAACAGATCCATTTTGTGTTACGGGTTTACAGTATTCATAGAGGATAAACTAAAGAGCTACCATGACTTGTCAGGAATATCAGTTCAGGAACTGAGGTGCAACAAGTACAATACAGAACTAAGAGTCCATATGTCGGGGGAGCAAGGTGTCCCCTAATCGCTTTTCTGCCTTTTTTTTTTTTTTTCAGGTGTTTTCCCTTGTTAGGACCACGGACATACACCTGTACATCCGCAGCACAGCACTGGTTTTGTGGTGGTGAGTAAACCCCTGCAGTTTCTGGATGTCCTACTGCATGTCCTACTACTTACAGGATACTTAGAGGAGAGCTACACAATTTACTGGAAGTTCCTAAGTAACCTGTCTTTTATCTTCACTGCCACACCCCAGTTACTTTGATAAGCAAAGTGGAGAGCCACTGAAATATCCTTCCTACCATCTGCCACGTTGAGGAAGCCTAGATGAAATGGCGAAGTTCAGATGGGCTCCTGTATGTGAAAGCTAACTGAGAATCTAATAGTTACAGATTTGTCTTACTGATATGACGACACTTTCATTTCTAATTGAAGACACAAACTTCATCAAATGTTATTTTAATTGTCTTGTTTTAATCTGAACCAATAAGAGTATTCAGACTTAGGTAGCTTAGGCTGCTATCAAAACTCATCAAATGGATTTGCCAATCTAACCAACACCTTGTTTATTTTGAAACTACCTGAATTCACCTAACACTTACTTCAGAAGACGTTGCTGGCTGCAGTCAGCACTGTAGAAATGGTGATGCTGGATTTCTCCTTGCTGCTTCTTTCTATCTTTTGAACCTTAAATACACACTAATTACTGGAAAACCCTGATCAGAGCACTGGGGGCTATTGCTTTGCAGAAAGCAGCTTGTTTCCATAGCTAGCATGGTTAACATTACTATCTTTGGTCCTTTCTCCCTGTTGATAACCTGTAAAGGGCAAAGCGTAAGCTGGGTTCTGATATATTAGAGAGTTAGTCTTTTTCTTAACTTGAAGTTCATTAACAAAAGCCTCGGTTTAGCAGGGTGTAATCTTACCTTCAAAACAGTAGGAAAGAATATAATGCCTTTCATTATCTTTGGATCTCCACTGGTAGAACCATCACAGAAAACACTATGTTTGACCTCACTTGAAGCATTATCAGATCAGAATAGCTGGGCTGAACTTGATTCAGACCTCTGCTGACACTGCCAATTATGCTTTGGTATTGCAATGGTCACAGAATCATAGAATGGTAGGGGTTGGAAGAGGCCTCTGGAGATCGAGTCCAGGCCCCCTGCCAGAGCAGGATCACCCAGGGCAGCCCACACAGGGACAGATCCAGGCGGGTTTGGAAACTCCCTAGAGAAGGAGACTCCCCAACCTCTGCAGGCAGCCCGTTCCAGGCTCCATCACCCTCATAGTAGAGAAGTTTTTCCTCATGTTGAGGTGGAACTTCCCATGTTCCAGTTTGTGACCATTACCTCTCATTCTATCCCAGGGCACAACTGACAAGAGACTGGCCCCTTCTACTTGTCACCCACCTTTCAGATATTTGTAAACATTTATAAAATCCCCTCTCAGTCTTCTCTTCTCCAGACTAAATCAGGTCTCTTGGTCTTTCCTGGTAAGAGAGATGATTATAAATTAGATCAGATTTGGATGCCAAGGAACAAACAGATGGAAGGCTAAACCAGTTTCTGTAGCTGTCAGTAGATAAGAAGAGCTTATAGACTGCCCTTTCCTGGTCTATTTCTCTGCCTACTAGCTCAGGGTAAATAAGTAACCCATAGTCTGTCACAGCCCTCACAAACCCTAGCCTTTCACCTTGGAGGTAACAAGAACCTCACATCTCAGTGTGATGTTCCAGCCCAGTGACTGCTTGGCTAGAAGACTATGATGTTCTGTGCCACTGAGGAGTATGAGCTTTGTGATAACCCCTTACTCAGGTGAAGCCCAGAAGGCTTCTTGATAAGAGCTCAAGCCAACAAAAAAAACCATCAAATGCCTGATAATGTGTTATGAAGAGGTGAAAACAATATAATGCTCATGGCATTAGTTCCTGAGTTATTTGGTAATCTTGAGTACAGTTACCATGCTGTTTCCAGGGACATACAATTCTTCTGGGTTTGTATTGCATTTACTATCCAATTGCAAAGTAGGTGTGAATCTAAATGGACCCATATAATAAAGTGATATCCTGTTTTTTGAAGCCTTGTCCAGTGGAATTCAAACAACTAGAAATAAAAAAGAGAAATAATTTTCTTGCTCTTGGGTAAGAAGGAATGAAAAACTATGATGTGCTTTCATTTGGGAGCAGCACTTCTTTCTCTTGCCTGTCTGTACCATGGAAGGTGTAGAGCCTCTGCTGTGGTACCATTATTGCATGCTATTTTGTCATGATGTGTTTATTATACAACAGCTACTGTCCCAGGAAAGCAGAGAAACATCCAAGTATGGTCAATGTTGCACCAGAGACATGGTGCCTTGTCTTTGCTATTCAGTGGGGAAGTAAAGATCAGCATAGTCCCAAATAGCAGCTGTTCTGGGGACGAGTAGGCATTGTTACAGGGATGATCAGATCTTGCCTACCTTGTTCATTAATGGCTCTGAGTGAGCGTCTTGGCTTAGTAAAGGGCACAGGCTCAGGGTGTCAGAGTACTCTTCTGCTCACAGATGGGCTTTTCTGGATGCTGAGTTGTACAACTCTGCTCCTGATTCCGGTGGAAGGTGAAAGTTTTAGCGGTGATGTTAATGACCACAGGGCCAGTCTGTACTGTTGCCTGCATATGGGTCAGATCTTCACCTTGTGGGGGTTAATGGAAAGACTGTTATCTGCTTCAGGGGCTCTGGAGCAGGCCCTAGATGAGTGGCAGGTCCTTCTCAGTAAGTATGCAAGAAATGTTTATCCTTCTGAGAACTCTGATTATAGAACTGATGTTAATTTGCAGGTCAGGACATTTGTTTCCAGCAAAATGCCTGAAGTTGTTTCTTAAAGGATTTTAATTTCTGTTACACGAAAGCAAAATACTTAATAATTTGTAAATATCCTCAAAGATCACATGAGTAAAAGAACTTCCTTCAAAAGTATTTTCTTTCCCTCTCTCAATTTGAAATACACTTTCCAATGTAGATGTTCTAAGAAAAATATTTTTGGTCAGAAGTGGCAAAACAAACCTGACACTTTCCCAACAAGTTGGCGCTGCTTACACAAATGTTTACCAACATCTGTCTTGAGACTATGTAATTGCTCTCCTGTATTTCCTAAAAGTGTAATAGAAAGGCAGAATGTAATTTCTCAGTTCTGTGCTTCTAATAATCTAAAGCCTTTTATTTAAGAAAGTCTCTCTTGAAAATGTTTTTTTGTTTGTTTGTTTACAATTTAATATTAAATATTTCAATGTTAAGAAGTTCTTACTGGTTTTATGAACAGACACGCAAGAAGCAGTTCTTAGAATCTGCTCTCAAAGCACAGACACTACCCATCATTTCGATGTCGCAGTAACGAATAGCTGGAGGAAGCAATACAGTCTGAAAGGCTTTCTAAAAGGTAATTTTAGAGGTAGCTGTTTAACAATCTTCAGTTTGTTTTCTGAGTTTGCTGAAAAGTCCTACTCAACACCTTTGTGAAGGGCCTTAAAACAATAAAAGAAGCTTTTAAACTGTGTTTGTTTCTTTGGCATATATGATACTGCCTTCGCCTTCTGATACAACCACTTGGGATGCAGCCTCATAATGCAGGTTTCCTGTCATACTGGCACCTAGCAGGTTGCCATAGTGACAGACATAGGAAACATTACTTCAGAAATGTTGCTTTATTACAGTTAAAGTGCATTTTGAAAAAGGATCAAATTTCAAGTTACTCCCTGTGTTTTATACAGAAATAAGCAGAATTATTGCTTCTACTAATAAGAATTATTTTAAACCTGCCCATCCCCCAACATACATTCGGAAGCATGCTGCCACATACTGTATGTGCTTTCCACTACTTTTAAGTAATATAGGCCAGTGTGCATCTATCTTTCTCTCTTGCAGGACAGTCAGAACCCTCTTGGCTGCTTTGCTACATTCAAAACTGCCTCTGCTTTCAAACAGAAGTGCTAAGTCACTGCTGCCTTTGACATGCTGTATCTTTTATTTATAAAGAGCATCTTACTTCAGGCTCCATCGATTTTGTTCACATTAATGTAGAAGAGACACAGAGGGGGACATCTGGGGAGATTTCTGAAGTATTCCTGGCTATGTTATGTTCCAACAAATTAATCAAATAACAAGCGTTTTGTAAGCAGCGGAGCTGCCTAGCAGGCCTGTGCTGAGCAATCTCTCAGATCTAAGATGGGCTTCCCCACGTGAACATGAAGCCCATGGAGATTCAAGCCGAAAAGCTCATCAGCCATCCTCTCCCCTGCAGTGCTGACTCCATCACACAGCTGGGGCAGCCCTGGAGCTATCAGCATCCCACCTCTCTACTGATTAAACCTATTCCCACCATTTTGCCTAATAAATAAAATTAAAGGGTGTACTGTCAAGGGGGTGGAGCTGAGGCGCAGCTTAGAAACAGGTGAATTGAAGGTTTGTGGAAGGAATGTTCAGACCCCTGAGAGCCTTCAGGCCACCGGGCTCTACTTCCCTGCACATGCAGGTGACTGGGTCCCAAAGACTCCTCACAGGCACAGCTGGAACAGGGACAGGGTACACAGCCCCTCTGCCCAGGCAGTCAGCACCAGTAGCATTATCTGGCAGCTAGTGAAAAGCATTCTTCGCTAAAGCACCATGGAAGGGCCTGAAGTACTTCATTTTGGGTATTTGAAAATGTACATTAAAGGTGGTGTCCAGGACCTGGTTCTGCCTATCCACCTGAGAAGTAATTGCCTTGCAGTGCACCTGGTGCAGGCATTCGTGAGCACAGAAAGATGTTAAATCTTCACTCTCTTGAAAGTGATACGTTTCCATTACCTGTTAAACACCACTTTGCTGTAACAAGGGGTAAGCAGTTAAACCAGTTTGAAAATACAAGTCATACCCCATGACTATTGCTCACTGTGAATTTAAAAACAGCCTGAACCAACCACACGAAAAGCCCATATGACTCCCATATGGCTCCCATGTCAGTAGTCCTGTCCAGAAGTTCCTTTATAGGAGAACATTTGGCAGTTATTAATACCATTGTGTTTAGTTGATTGACTTCCTAACATAAGAGGAATACAGTACAGAAAGATGCTATTGCTTTTAGAAACAGAACTTAGAGCTATGACTCAGATCTTGCAGCTTGTTCTTTGACATCCCTTCCTTCCCATTTCTGTAACTCAGACAGAAATTATTTCTTTAGCAGTGGATAGCTGCAAGGGCTAGAGGCAGTATTCAAATCCTATGCTGTTGTGCATCTAGTTACAGTTATGCTAGTAATTTATACTAACAGTATAGTTACAAAATTGCTGATTTCAAGCCTATCCAGCGTGCTCTTTCTAAATCATACTGTCCAAGTCAGAATCCTTCATAAGAGAATCGTCTTACTGTTCTAAAAGCCCCTTCCTTCCCGGCTGCTCTGACCCCTTGTCCCCTGGCCTGGGAACTTGAATGAGTTACTCTAAAATTCCCTGCGTGCACCCCATGCTGTGAATGTTAATGGTCTTCCTATTAGGGAGATTAGACTTCTTATTTTACTTCTTGCTCATTCCTCATCTTTCTACTTAAGCAGACATGACTCTATTTCCATTTTTTTATCACAGATCTTCAATTACCAACACAAACAACAAGCACTAGCATTGGATGAATTCTCATCTTGCATAATTTTATTTTCCTGTCCATCAGTTAGCAATTGGGCAAAGAGATTAAAGTGTAGTGCTGCACGTGTTTTGTGGCAAAGATAAGTAATATGGGCAAGAGATCCCTATTTTCTCATCTGGAAAAGACTGAACCTCTCTTCTCTTTGAACTTTAAAAAAAAGTGTAACAGTAAGAGCAGAAACTTGGCATGAAAAACTGAAGACCACAGCTTCAGTTTGGCACAGGCATAGTGGTCCTAGTGGGACATGGCTACAGATGTGATTGTAGGTGACCATCAGTGGTCCTCTGAAGGGTGGTCCATGATGCGAACCATTTTGTGAATGAGGTGGACACAGAGCCAAAGGACATGATTTGCTGCAGCTTTTGACAAAGCCCATGGAGAAAACTTGTATCAGGAGGAGCATCAGCTTGCCACAAAAAGCAAAGGGTTTGGCATTAGGAGAGATGAGGCTAGCTGAGGGTCTAACTCTTGAGCTTGAGTTGCTGTGCCTGTTCTCAGGTGTGGAAAATGGGCTGAAAGAAAGCAAAATGTGACAGACTTTGTGTCTGATGGTATCCTTTATAGCCTCATGCAAACATTGTCTTTTCTCTCCTTACATCCCTGCATGAAACCACACACTTGTGGTTTGCTGTCTAATTAGTTTTGGTGCTGAGGGAAGACAAGAGAACTTCTTGTTAGATGGATTAAAGGGATCTGTGCTCTACACCATTTGAGTGACAAGAACCATGTCAGACCAGTCTGCTGTCAAGTGAAAAAAAGTGACAGCACTGTCTGAGCAAGACAAGTTCTCCCACTTACTGCATGGCAAGAGGCAGGCATAAACTAGCCCCGTCAAAGAGCAGCCACAGGTGACTGGGTCAAGACAACTGGGGCAGAACCAATAGAAGTCAGTCCTGAAAGCAAACAGCATGATTCCTCTGGCTTAGTTGAAGCTCTCCTGCTGAGACTTGCGTCTTCTTACCAGGAGAATCAGAAAATGCTTTCAGGTCAAAAAGGGGGAAGGGGAGGAGGTTGGCACCAGCTTTGATTAAGTATCTCCTAAGTTGCAGCCACAAGTTTGGAACAGTGTTTACATCCAATGTGAAATAACAGTAATTCTTGTAGGCTAAAAGAGAGGTCACTTTGCCTTGTGCCACAGTATCAAGGTATCTGAAATCCAGCTTTCAAATTTTTCAGCCACTGAACCAGAATAAAAGACAGAGGAATGAGTGAGAGATTCCCTTCTAGTTTTCAGGTCCAAAGAGTTCTGCTAATGACCAATGTCAGTACTGCAGGTAGCATGGGAGCACTACAGGGAGGCTGACTGTCCACAGGGCTTGTGCTACTCAGCCCCTTGTAAATTCCTGTGATTGTGGAGAGCTCAGTGATCACCTACCTGGATTTCTTAATCCTGTTTATTGCATTAAGATTATTGTCCAAAAGAGCTGGTTTCCAGCTTCACAGACTCTAACAGCATGCCAGCCATGTCACAATTATTTAAGATCCATGTTCTCCAAATGCTGCAGAAGTAAGCTGGTGAGGAATTAATGCTCCAGATTTGGATTCATGGAATTAGTTTCATGCTGGAAAAAAATCTTCCTCCCCTATGGAATTCTGCCTCAATTCTGAAATCTGCAAACAAATCAAATCTGCTTTTTCTGTCTCTACCCTGTATGAACACATATACAGCTTAATGCAAATTTTACAAAGTATGAAAATCAGTACCTTGCAATAATATGATAAAGAATATCCTGTGAAACAATGGGGTCTGTTAAACAATACCATTCCAAAGGAACGGTAGAAGCTCTCACCAATGCCACCTGTACTTTCCAGTGCAAGACAGGGCTGAGACTGGATGTGGGCACACAACAGCTTCCCTGTTCACTTCATAAAGCATCAAGGCTGCACCTTCCTGTGGTTTGAGGAGCGTGCCCAGCTCTCTGCAGGGCAACTCTTTGCACTGTCTCCTGATGTACATGTGGAATTACAGGCACAGACTATTATGTCAAATATGCATCTGTAGCTATAAAAGTATTGACAGTGCTTAGGCTGCAGATGTGCTGTGACTACATCTGACTATGCAGACTAGCATCGTCTCGTGGTTACCTTATGTTCTGCAGATCTTTGTGATCTTTACCTGTTGTGAATCATCTTATACCTAGACTGTCATCTCTTCGGGGTAGATAATAATGATGGCAACATCAGTAAAGCTGCAGATGAGATGGCTTTATGTATGGCTGAAAGATGTGTGCCAAAGCAATGGTGAAACTGTTGTGAAATGTGTAAGAGGATAAGAAGGGCAAAGAAAGTGATTTAAATGCTCTAAAGAAGAATGAACAGCTGTGTAATACTGATGCAGGAGATGAGCAAATAAATCATTTGGTGATGATCAGAAAAATAATGGCATGAAAATAACCAGCAGGGTCACCACAAAACCAGACATGTGCTGAGGGTGAGGCTCAACACAGCAGCATCACAGCCATTTGATCAATAGTAGGAGTGTTGAAGTTGAGAATTGCATGCAAAGCTGTCAGGGCACATATAAGCCATAAAATCTACAATCTCTGGTTACAAAGTGACAATTGTCTTTTTTTTTTCATTTTTTTTGCACCTTATTCCATGACTCTGAAATGTGGACAAGTTAGTACAAGAACATCAGAGGAATTAGAAATCATTAATCAACAATACCTCCAAGCTACTATAATTGTCAAGACAAAAATCAAGAGTAATGATTTTCTGCAATACATTTTACAAATTGTTTTTAAAAAATACTTAGAAAAATAGCAGCTTTTCTGGACTGCACTTTTTTTCTAGCTGAAAGAAACTAGTATATTAAACCACAGTGATTTTTTGAAGGACAGACATGAAATGCAAAAAAAGTGATGGCTGATGTAGGAATAAAAGCTTGTCTGTAGTGACATGGAGCTTAACAGCAGCCAGAAGTCAGTAAGGACACATTGGGAATGACTTTCACACGTCTGTCACAAACCAGAGAAAGAGGGCTTCTGCATTCATTTCCCATGTTGTGAAGAAGCCTAAAAATCAACAATCAGACTTTTATCTGTCTTGCAACTCACAGAAGCCTTTGAAATACTGAAATTCATGATGGACAACTGCCACTAGAATGTCTTCTTGTTTATGAATTCTTAGTGCATGGGGTTGTCTTTAATTTAAGAACATCTTTCAGCTTTTCTGGCCAGGAACTCTTAACTGAAGTAATTCAGGTATCTGGTATTTCCCTGTCGCCTAGGGTATTTGTAATATGATGGATGAACACTCAATGCTTTGCATCCGTCCTACTTCTGTTACCTCTTTTTTATCACCTGAAAGTAGAACTTCTTATTAAAATTTTCCACACCAGGAATTTCTTCATTGCATTTGAGATGAACAAACACCTCAGGAGAAATAGTATCATCATGAAAGGTCAGAGTGGTTCCTCTGTAAAACAGCTTTTAGAAAATCTTAAAAGCAATATTGGGATAGGTCAGACAAACTTTTCACAACTCAAATAACTGGGAAATTGTCATCCCACTTCAATTAAATGATCTTACACTTACATTATCACCTGAAATAACAGTTATTATCATTCTGTGAATTTTAAATCCTGCATTTTATATTCTTAAAACATAGCTCCAGAAAAAGGGACAGCTAAAAAACTGTATCTGGATGCAGCCTTTTGTGAAGACCTCACTGCACGAGTACAGCTGGTCTGTAGGTGGGGCAGTGGTCATCCACTGCCTGTCCCATCCGGGCCAGTGCTGCCACAGGACCTGCTGCCATGCCCCGGCCTGGGCACTGCCACAAAACTGCCCAGGGCACGGGCCAGCAGCCACAGCCCCGTGTGCGGGTGGATGTGGAGCACAAGCACGCTGGGGGAAGCAGATAAAGTGGTGTTCAGCACAGAAGGTGTGTGCACCGTGCATGCAGCCGCACCTGCCAGGGAGCAGCCAGGTTCCCCCACGGGAAAGCTCTTCATGGTCAGAACCAGACCGGCTCCTTCCGCATGTTCCTCTCTGTGAATGTCACTCCTTCATGCCATACTGCAGTCAAGTATCCCACGTCCTTCTCTTGACATTAAAGAAATAGATTTAATTGTCAGTCCTCTTAAACAAGCGTTTAATTCCATTCTGTGGGGACTAAAGACACTCTTAAATAATTGAGCGACTAAGAGATTGGTTATTTCTGTTTTCATTGCCCATATTGATTTAAGTGTAGTTAATCCTTTCAAATACCCATGTCACACAGGGCCTGATAGCTCTCTTTAGGGCAATATTGTTCCTCTGGCTAGATTATTTGACATCAAGCATTGTAATGTCACAATAAATCCTTCATGTGGGCTGTTCTTTTCAAAGAGAAGTACCAGATGGGGACTTTGCCTCTTACATTAAACTCTTGGTTTTACTAGTCAGAAGTTGGGCTTGTGAATAATTTTCATTAAATTTTCTTTTGTGCCTCATAAAAGCTACCTCTGCAGCAGTGACGTTAAATAATCAGAAGCCCAATTAAACAGCCATGTGGACATAAAACAAACCAAGGTGTTCCCCTCACTTCAAATTAAATATAGTCGTGTGTAAAATAATCTCATTTGGGATATTACCCGATACAGAGCTTGTGGAATTGATTTTACAGACAGAAGTGGGGATGGCTGAAGCCAAGAACCAACAGACATGCTTTACAAGTCATTGCAACTTTTCTTACTTCTAGTTAAGTCCTAAATCTGTCTACCTTGAGCTTCATCCAATTAGTTGCACGATACTCATTACTTACAAATGGATCCAAATGGACTGAAACTTCCCTCCTTGACGCAATCATCTTTGTTTCCTCCTTTACTGTGCTTTTTTCCATAATTCTTCCATTATCTTGCCACAGCGTTTCCCTAAGCTCTTTCTGGGTGGTCGTAACAGATCCAGGATCTGCAGCAAGACGCAGATCAATGTGCGGTTCAGTTCCATCTTTCTAACGTACATTCAATCACTTTTTTTCACAGTTAATTTTAAGAAATACATGTTACTGCCAAATCTTGTCCTTATTCAGTAAAAGTTTACATATTTGATGCATTTTTAAATGACATTTTAAAGAAGTTTTCTTAAGATTATAATGGAGACAGTCTGTCAAGAATGCAGCGAGCAGCAGCGAAGGGGAGCATTCCAACGGCATTACCAAGGCCCTCTGCAGCCGCACACCCAGCACGCAGGCTTTGCTTCGTTATGCCTAGAGGTGTAAGAATAGCTGTGAACAGCTAATAAGAATCAATGCTATTGGAGACATCTGTTTCAGTTTTCATTTTTCAGTGTTATTAGTGCTTATTGGTACAAGGCTCAGGAATGCAGCCAATCCCTTTGAAGTGAAGTGTATTGTAAGGCTAGAGGCATTGTGAGCCTTCTTGATGACCCTGTGTGTAACCTTTCAATTAAACATCCGTAATGCACAGAATGAGAAAAGACCTCCTTAAAAGAGAAGACTGGTATACTGAAAATCATATTGCTGACACTTTAGTATTGATTTTGGATTTTATAAATAATCTCCAAACAAATAACACGTTCTTTAATTATTCAAAATTCTTCAGTTAAAAAAAAAAAACAACCTGTGACTCTGATCATATGAATATGACACTGTTCATTTAGTTATGCATGTATGATAAAAATTCTTAACCTGTGTACAGTACAAGTTACCAGAGAAAAGATGTCTGTTTTCCCTAAACTTAGAAAATAAGACAGAAACCAACCAGAGCTGAAGTCAGCTGCCATTATGTCCCGTTTCCCTCAAAAAAATCAGTCCTCATCACATGCACCTCCAACAAAAGGCTGGATCAGGAGGATAATTTGGCTTCTCTGTAAACTGATATGTATAAACTCCACAGATTAGAGTGAGATTTTTGGAGGGGCATTTTGCTGATTACAAGGAGGTCAGTGCAGTGGGAAACTCAGGAAACTCCTGCACAAGGCAGCACAGTGTTGTCTGGTGGTCCTGCATGCACAGTGCTCTCTGGAGGCACCGCAGTGGGAAGACCAGGCTGAGTCAAATGCAGGTTGTCCCAAACACAGTGCTAATCTGGTGAAAGTTGAGAGAGATGAGCTATGTGGGACCCATCTCTATTTTGAAGTTAGAGCTAGCGTACTTTAAATCCATACCTGGGAAAAGTTCTAGACCCCCTCTGACAGTCTGATAAACCAGTTCTTAACACCATGTAGTAACGTCTGTGAAAGGTACTTTTATCAAGACAAAGACCTGTATCCATCTGTGGATGGTTTATGCTGGGTGATAGCTTGTTGCTGCTCACACACGGAGGACAGCGCAAAGTTTTGCTAGTCTTTGCACAGTTCTAGCAAGTCTATTTTGGTATTTATCTTACCGTGAAATGATGCAAGTCCTCTCTCCTGACTGCCTTGAGAGAAAGCAAATGATAGCATCTGCACATTTTTTTCCAAAGTGGTGTATCTGAGCCAGGAAGGAAACTGATGTTCAAATGGCAAAATGCAACTTGGGTACCTGTCATGTTCTAGTTAAAGAGACCTAATGCTGACTGAATGTAAAATTGACAATTAAATGTAGATGAACAGAGTGGAAACAACCTTACAGCATGGGAAAAAGTGGCACAGTAGATGAACAGTGACTGTGGCACCTTCATCACTGTTCTCTGCTGCTCATTAGCAGTGAGGAGGATCAGCTTGGGTTTTTCAACAATTGGTGTGAAGTTTGAACTTTTTCATAGAGTGATTAATACAATTAATTAATTTTACTTACATAGAGTGAGTTACAGATATTAGCAAGAATCAAGTGGGCCAAGAGGGAGGTGAGAAAAGTGGCAGAAGTTAGCTGGCCTCAGCAATGTGATGTCACAATCTACACACAAGTGGGAGAGGAATTACTTAGGGTCGTAAAAGCAGGAATGATGGAAGGAACGAATAATAGCAAACCTTGTGCTGGCAGTGAGTTCTGCTGGGCTGTGAGAAAGTCTCCTAAGCAAAGGGTGGAGTGCATCACCAAGGACATTTAAATCAACTAGAACAAGGTAGAGTAGAAAATGTCTTCTGAAAAAAAAAATACATATCTTAGTCTTTTGGCACGACACGGTAAATTCAGTCTGTATTTTAGACTAGGCCACCAGTGTTATGCTGGGACATAGCTTGGCCTCAGCTGTAAAGAGGACAAAAAGGCTGGCTTCAGGGCTGTGAGGCATACCCAGGAAAGAGTCCTGGCAAAGCCTGCTCCTGAAACTTCCTGTGAGACTGTGAAGGTCTCCTGCGGTGAAGCAGCAAATATATGTGTGTAGAAAAGCCTCATCAGGGTGTAAAGGTTTTTGGCTGTCTAAATAGGGCCTTCAGTGAGAAATTTACAGAAGAATGTACATGATTTGAGTTGGGGCTAAGGGTTGGAACCAGCTGGGTCTGCCTGTGGTGCCCTGAAGGCTGGCATCCTTGGGTCTCACACCTCTGGGTGTTGTAACTCATGTTAGTTTTCTGCAGTGTTTATCCACTGAACAGAAAGCATTTCTATTATTTTGCAGAAACACAGATTTGTTTAAAAGTTTCCCTATTCAATGTAAGTTTGCATGAACCCTTGCGTAGCCCAGCCACAGCCTGCAGGCCATTAGCAGTATCCATCAGCCAAGGCAGCTGCCCCAAGTTTGCTACAGGTGTATCCCAGACCATAAACATCACCCTCCTTATAAGGGGGAAAGTTTGCTGGGGGTTGCTGCTGGTTCTGCTCCTCCTTTTTCTCATCCCTGGAGGGGCTTGTTCCCTTTTCTGCTCCTGAGGGCTGCTCTCCTGTTTGGTGTGACTGCTGTACATTTGCTGGGCTGAGTATAACTCTGAATGCTTTATATTGGTAGTATTATTGGTTTTGCTGTTTCATTAAATCTGTTTTCATTTCTGTCTATGGGGCTTCTCTCATTTTCCTGCTGGTCCTTTTTAGGGGGGTGTGTGTGGTGGGTGTCATAGGCTGATAGAGCAACTGCTGTAGTTTAGCCCCAGGTATGGGCTAAACAAAGACAGTTATGAAGGGAATTTTTCTTCATGTGGAAAGAGCTATCTGATTTTTTTATGTTATTTTAATCTTCTAGATATTTCTGAACTACTGTTTTTCAGTACAGAGAGTAAGGGTGTATTTTAAACCAGGAATGCTTTTTCCCTGATGATCCACGTAAAAATGCACTTACATTTTCTTTACCTGATGACTAGTTACAAAGAAACAAGGTGGCACATTGGATAGAAATGGGAAACAAAACTAGCCCACCGTGAAAGTGGAAATAAGAAATCTGCACATTCCTATGCCTGGGGCTTCTTTGCACCTCAGTATCCTTAATTATGTTCCAGAGTATTTTGACGTTCCTTCTATTTGCATTTAGATCTTTCATCAGGAAGTTAATGTTCTCAGAGCAAGTAAGATCTCAAACCCCATAAATCCTAATGTTTAATATGTTAACGATATAGAGATAAGTATTTAATTTTACTTTATGCATGACAGAGAAGCCAATGACAAATAGCACTGAGTAATATTTATGAGTTCCATGCCTGGAGGAATAATAAGCCCTTTAAATTATTGTAAATTCTGACAAGGCACATACATTGAAGACTATATAAAACTTTACGCTTTATGCATGTAACTACAACACTGTTCTTCTTGCCACAGTTCAGCTTCTGATACTCCAAGCTGGTACGATCACAAATCAGTATCTTACCAAGCTGAAACAGTTGGTGGGTATGCCTCTAACTGTCCTGCAAATTATTGCCTGGACTGCAAATTCCAGCTGTGTTCTGAAATGTGCCATGAGAAGGGCAGTAAGAAAACTGGTCAGACATTTATAAGATTACTGTATGTCCATCATGGCTAGAAACAGAATGGGGTGGTTCTCTTCTGCTCTTCTTTCACTATTAGTATACTAACACTACATGATCTGCATCCCCCCACCCCCTTATTAACAGCTAGTAATGAAAGGATGAGAGCTTTGTGCAAAATGTCAGTTGCCAATTGCTATCATTAACACTATCTATACACTGCTAGACTTAAAAGATATTTTCCAATGTACTGGAACAGAAAATTGGCTACTTTAACTCAGTCTTTCCTGAAATGCATGTGTAGAGCAGAGGCAGTGGTTGCACATAAATGGGCACAACAGCGTGACTGGGTTTCATGACATTTAACCAAGCAGGATGAAATGAAGTAAGGCAGGAGGTGGGAATTTTCCTTTTGGGAGTCATGTTTAGACTGGTAAAGAGGAAGTTCCCCCACCACTAAACACCATGTCTTGACACCCATCCCTGGTACCACCACACTACATCAATGCGGAACCTCTGCAGCCCGTGGACTCTGCACAGAAGGATGTACCAGACACATGCCTGAGGATTTTCACTTCTGCTTGCAGAAGATTTGTGCTGGCAGGAAATGTAGTAGCAGAACCAGTGTCCCAGTCCTGCTTGGAAGGACTTTCCCCCCTTCCCCTCCCCCCCCCCCCCCCAGTAAAATCAAAAAATTTAAGGGGGGGGGGGGGGAACCCCCAAACAACCCCAAAAAACCCCCACCACCCCCCCAAACAACCCTTTTTTTTCCC